>RJWH01005976.1:0-65770 GCA_004363575.1 Solenodon paradoxus | reverse complement strand
GAAGAAGTACATGGGTGTGTGGAGGTGAGAATCAGCCCTGATCACCAGCATCATCGACAGATTCCCCATTACAGTCAGAAAGTAAATTAGCAGAAATAGCATGAAGAGCAGAGCCTCAACGATGGGGTCATCGGACAGGCCAATGAGGATAAACTCGGTGACAGTGCTGTGGTTCCTCCAGGCCATTTGTATAGCTTATTTCCTGGGGATAAAGCAGAAAGAGGATGATGTTATTGTCCTCATCCTTCAGGGAGGCATATTATTTTCTTTAGGCATCCTCCCTGCTTTGGCTGAGCTTGAGCTTTGAGCTTGTGCTCAAAGTTGCCTTCTTATTTTTGTAAGAATTTTTATCTTTCTTATTTGCCACCACCTTAGGTCACAGTCGTCATGTACTTCAGAGAATTCTCCTCCTGTTCCACAGGGATTTACTGGATAAATAAGCTGCAATTCATTTATGTTGCATGTGATTCAGTTTTCATGCATATTCTAAGGATCATAAATCCTTACAATCTTGTCTCAAAAACCATTTATCACTTACCTTCAGTGATTATGCTAAACCTTTTTATTATAGCTTTATCCTTCTTGCTTAAAATAATTTAAAGCTAAGGTTTCATACTTCCTAAACAGCACATTTAACTTGAATAGAATTTATTGTCCCTGTTTGTTCTCACAGCAACCTTATGAAATATTTCAGACATGGAAACTTACACACATTTTACCCTTGAGAAATATGATTTTGAGCTATGTTGTGAACCAGAAGGGAATCAGGAAATAAATTCCACTGTTTTTCTCATTCTCATTCCAGTGTCTAAGCCTAGTTTATGGGAATGAAGATTCTTTTCCTCCTTTAACATTTGGCATTCTTCCTCACCTAACCCTAACCTATATTTTCACTTTTTTGGCCCCTCTCATGTTTTTTCCAGCATCACCACAAATCCTACTATTTCTTTAAAAAGTATAGTTGAAAAACTGATCCAGTTAACCAATCCATCAGCCAAAGCTCAAGTTCTTCTAGACCCAAGGCTCAGTTACCTGCGTGCCTGGACAAACACAGCATGTTCACCTACGTGTGACTTCAGCTAGATCTGGTGATGAAAAATACACAGAAGGAGACATTCCATCTGAGGATCCTGCATGGATAAAATTATAAATATTGTTGAAAGCAAACACTACTTGTAATCTACTCAAGCAAAGTGAAATGATAAATTTATTCTAAACTCCTTTAAGGACTAGGATATTTTCAAATACTTGGGTCTTGGATTATTCTGAAAACTGCTTTTGCTTTTCCACTTCACTCACAAGGGGAATCTGACCATAGGGTCTATGGGGAGTTCAGGGTGTTACCTAAGAATTGCATAGTATTTCTGAAGAATATTTTTCTCTCATGTGTTAACATCCACATTTTGTGTGAGTAAAAGAAGCAAATGTCTGTTTAATATGAACTTGGGAGAATCACAAAAAAGGAGCTCATACTGCTTCAACACCCTAAACTGCATTACAAACTGATTTCAATACTTTTTTAAAATGACCAATGACAACATTTTCCATTCAACTCTAGACTATATTCTAACTATGAAAACAAAGTAATTGTAAGCATAAAGAAGGTCTCAGCTTTCATTCACTTTTTAGTGAAAAACATTGGCTTACTTCATACTAACATAGACAGATGTTAGATTTACACCTGGGTGAGAAGGAAAGCCTGAAATGAACGAAGGGGGTGATTGAAAGGTAAAAAAATGTGAAAAGAACTCCACAAGTGTTCCAGACAAGATTCTCTCAACACTGTAGTGAGACTCAAACTGGTTGTCACATTTATTTGGAAAGAATAAGGGAGTGGAAGTGTGTTTGGAAGGTCAGTCTCCTAGGTGGCTTGAGGTAAGCCAGGGACTGGGTGCTGCAATATTACAATCCAGTGGCATGAGGCAGAAGCTTGAACTGGGGAGAAGAGTATTGTATTTGAAAGGGGACCAAAGGTCATCTCGAACCACTTGAAATTATTCTCAGAGTTATTCTGTCTTAGATTCTCACACGATTCACATTGTGGTGACTAGATCTACAGGCAGTTTTAATAATAGAAAAAAATGACTAATACAAGTTTGTGAAAGTTGGGGGTGATAAGGCATTATCCATTTTGGAGAGCCTCAGGTGTCAGATTTCTTCAGTCATTTGGGATCCTGATATATAAAAGGACTGACGGATATAAGATGTCTCTGTCCCCAGTATAATGAAGAAGGAGAGAGAAATTTTCCTGAGAAGCTGTCCAAGACAGCTGGGACAAATGCAATGCTGTTTGGAATAGAGATATCAGGGACTTATCTGAGGAAGGTGATGGCCCGCCAAGGAACAGGAAGTTTCCATCAAGTTCAGAAAAGAACAGGCTAAGCAAGAAACTTAGGATTTAACATTAAAGGGATGTATCAGGATGGTAGGGGCAGAGGGGTTGAGTGAGAGGATAGTCAGCAAAATATATAAATTTTCTAGGAAGTAAAAATAGGGGGATATCAAGCATCTTGGAGGATGTTACCATACTCCTAGTTTTTCCGAGAGGAGGTGGCTCCTGTGTGTCCTGGTTTTCTTATTTATATCATAGAGAAAACCTGTTACAGGAGTCTGGATCTCGACAGAGTAGATAACTTTTTCTTCTTGCCATAACTGAGTATCAGGCATTAAACTAGTTCAATTTTTAGAAATACTAGGAATACCACAAAATCAAGATGATCTCTTGAAGAGCTTAACCTGGAGTGGAGTCCTTCTGCAATGTAGGCCACCATGTGGAAGGACAGGAACAGTTTCTCTACAGAGTCTCGTGTTCCAGTTGGTATACAGTTCATTAAAATTTCCTCACGTGATTTCAGATCCAGTAACCTGCGTCTCTTCATTTATTCCCTCTGATTCTGGATTCTACTTAAGAACACCACTTATAAAAAAAAAAACTCTCTAGTAGAACCAATTAGAAGGCCTTCTGTGTTTATACAGCTATGGGCTGTGTTTGTCTCCCAGGGAAGCTGGTCCAATGCCCTGTATTCCCTCAAGTCTAGCCTGAAACAAAGTTCTGGACTCACTAATTGCACTCTTTCCAGTTAACTAGAAAGGTGAACAGTAAGAGGCACAGGGGAGTAATCAAAATTCTAAATTAAGCAATTATTTAAAGCCTCGTAAGAGACCTCTTATTAGACTGGTAGAGACTGGAGAGCGAAGAATGAGAATGTCAACTGGACATGTGGTGGTGGCTGTGGTGGGCATATATAGTTGTCAAGGTATGAAGCTGTATATCTGAAAATTATATAGTGTTGTTAACCAATATTATCTCAGTTGAAAGAAAAAAAAGAATGGGTTGTCTCTACAGCCCAGTGGAGAGAAATCTGACAATATTGGGTGTACTTAAGGTATACAATGTGATTTTGGTGCATGCATATACAGACGGTTCCTGACTTATCTGGTTCAGTTTGCATTTTTCTGACTTTATTCTGGTGCGAAAGCAATATACATTCGGTACAAACATTTTTGAGCCTCAATGTGCTTTTAGTAATGTATGATAATGGTGAGAATCCACACAAACATCTGTTTTTTGCTTTCAGTAAAGCAGTCAATAAATTACATGAGATATTAAAAAACTTATTACAAAATAGGCTTTATGTTAGATGATTTTGCCCCACTCTAGGCTAATGCAAGTGTTCTGAACACATTTAAAGTAGGGTAGCCTAGGCTAGGATGACAGGTAGGCTAGGTTATTAAATGCAATTTTTAAAATGCTTTTTAGTATTTTATTGCAGTTACTTACTTTGTTTTACACATTAAAGTAAACTCGTGTAGGTTCCCCATGTGGTATTTTCCCCATTACTCAAATACATATCAACACATAATCACCAAACATTCTTCACCATTGCCAGTGGGCTCCACCACCACCTGCCTCACCCCACCTCTCATTTCCTGTTGGTAACCTCAGGTCTATTTCAAGTGTCCAAAGGTTAGTTTTGTGTCATCTGTTCCTTTGCTTTGTCTATTCACATTCCACCTATGAGTGAGGTCATCTGGTATCTATCTTTTTTCTTTTGACTTATTTCACTTAGCATAATCCTCTCTACTTGCACCCATGTTGAATCAAGTGACAGGATTTCATCTCTTCTAAGGGTTGTGTAGTATTCCGTTGTGTATATATACCACATCTTTATTCATTCATCTAACGTTGGGTACTTAGCTAGTTTCCAGTTCTTAGCTATTGTGAATAGGGCTACAATAAACATGGGGTTGCATAAATTTCCATTTATTTTTTGGATAAACACACAAAGGTGAAATGGCAGGAGCACATAGGATTTCCATCTTTAACTTTTTGAGGAATCTCCATACTGTTTTCCATAGGGGTTGCACTCCCACCAACAGTGTGAAAATGTTTCCTTTTCTCCACTTTGTCACCAACAGTTGATCCAGACTTTCGGAGAACAGCCAGTCTCTCAGGTATAAGGTGATATCTTGTTATAGTTTTGCTTTGCATTTCTCTGATAGCCAGAGAACAGGAACAACTTTTCATGTGACTTTTGGATCTGTATATCCTCTTCAGAATAATATCTCTCCAATTCCTCTTCACATTTTTTTATTGGGTT
Source organism: Solenodon paradoxus (assembly GCA_004363575.1). Lineage (NCBI taxonomy): Eukaryota > Metazoa > Chordata > Mammalia > Eulipotyphla > Solenodontidae > Solenodon > Solenodon paradoxus. The sequence goes on along the minus strand of RJWH01005976.1, from coordinate 61,169 downwards.
GTCTATTTTTCTTTTATTGAGTTTGATGTGCTCTTTGTATATTTTGGATATTATCTCTTATCAGAAATATGAAATGCAAATACCTTCTCCCAGTAAGTAGGTTTTCTTTTTGTTTTGGTGATGTCTTCTTTGTTGAAAAAATTTTAATTTGATGAAGACCTAGTGGTTTATTTATTTATTTTTTGTTGCCCTTGATGCTGGAGTTGAGTCCCCAAAGACCTCTCTAAGGCTGATGTCATGGAAAGTCTTTCCTGTATTGTCTTCCAAGAATTTTATGATTTCCAGACTTATGTCCAAGTGTCTAGTCCATTTTGAGTTAATTTTTGTGCACTGGTGATAGGGAATAGTCTACTTCATTCTTTTGCATGTGGCTGTTCAGTTATCCCAACATTATTTATTGAACAGATTTCTTTTCTCCATTGCATGCTTTTGGCTCATTTGTCATATATTAACTGTCTGTATGTGAGTGGATCTGTTTCTTTCTTTTTTCTTTGCAAAAGGTGAGGGAAGAAACGGGTTTGAGGTTGCAATAGGTAGTGAATATAAATGGAACAAGATTTTCCAAGAGTGGGTGAAGCTAGGTGATAAGACACAAGAGTTTTAGTATTTATTTGCATATTTATTTAAAAATTTCAGCAGCAAGTTTAAAAATGGACCACTCGGCTCCACTCATCCGTGCCTCTGTTATTCCATTACCATACCATTTTGATCACTATCACTTTGTAGTATAGCTCAATTTCTGGAAGTGTAATCCCTTTGAATTTATTATTTTTTTTCCTCATAGTTGCTTTGACTCTTTGGGGTCTTTAATGTTCCATACAAATGATAAGATTTTTCTGTTCTATTTCCTGAAAATACGCCTATGGGATTCTAATGGGGATTGCATTAAATTTGTATATTCCTGTGGGTAAGATGACGATTTTAATGATGCTGATTCTTTCCAAACATGAATAGGGGATGTCTTTCCATCTCATTGTGTCCTCTTCTATTTCTTTTAAGAAGGACTAGTAGTTTTCATTGTACAGGTATTTAGCTTCCTTTGTTAAGTATATTCGAAGATATTAGGTTCTTTTTAGCACCTATTTTAAATGGTGTGACCTTTTGATTTCATTTTCTCCTAGTGTGTTGTTTGTGTACAAAAATGCAAGAAATTTTTGTGCATTGATTTTGCCACTTTACTGTACTCATTGATGATTTCTAGCAGTGTTTTTGACAGAGGGTTTTAAATACATATTGGTATATATATATACACATACATTATCATGTTATCTGCAAATAATGGTAGTTTTACTTCCTCCTCTCCAATTTGGATTCCTTTTCTTTCCTAATTGCTAATTACTAATTACTAAGCCCTACAGTATGATCTTAAACAGCAGTGTTGAGAGTGAATAGCCTATCCTTGTTCCAGACCTTAGAGATAATGCTTTCAATTTTTTGCCATTGTTTATAATGTTGGCTGTGTGTTTGTCATATATAGCCTTTATAAGTAGTGGTATTTTCCATTTCTATTTTATGCAGGTTTTTAAAAATCATATATGGATGTTGGATATCTTGTATTTTTGAAACTTTGATGATAATTTGTCTTTGTGTAGGTCTATTTGGGTTTCTTTTGTCTGGAACTCTTGAACTTCCTGGGTCTGGAGACTTGTTTCATTCCTCAGGTTAGGAAAATTCTCAGCTATAATTTTCTCAAGTATACTTTCTTTTTCATTTTTTCTCTCTTCTTCCTCTGGGACCACTATATTGAAAATATTGTTCCTTTTGATGTCATCCAATAGGTCTCGAATGCTATCTTCATTTCTTTTCATTTTTTTTCCTTTTTGTTTGTTTGCTTGAGTATATTTCTCTACCATATCTTCTGGCTCACTGATTCTATTGGAGCTTCATCCATACTATTCTTAGGTTCCTCTATTAAATTCTTTAGTTAAGCTATAGTATTCTTCATTTATCTGAAATCTTGCTTCCTTTCTTCTCTTTCTTTTTTGTTCTTCTCTTTGTCTTCCTGTATTGTTTTCTTGATTTACATGTTTATCACTGTTGACCTTAATTCATCCACAGGTAGTTTTCAAATGTCTGTTGGATTTGTATTTCCCCTGGGATTTTACTTGGATCTGTCATTTTGTGTGTATTTCTCTATGTTTTTGCTCTGTTTCACATTCTGTTTATATTTCTGTGGGTTAGTTTTCCATTCAGTAAAGGCCAGTGTAGGGTATTGTCTTGAACCAAATAAGACTGGATGTTGGTTTGTACACTGGGAATTCTTATGTTATGTGCTGTCACTATTGGGTGGTTTTATTAGGTGGACACTGCACTGGGGACCATGAGTTCAGCCTATGGAGTTCGAGCTGGTGTGAGGTATGGGGAGCCTTCTCTCAGTATCCCATGTCTGAACAGGAACAACCACCTTGTTATAGGTTTACAATCAGCAATCAGGCTGCAGTGCTGCCTCCACCCACAAGGTGGTTCTAGTGAGTGGCATTGAAGATTTCTCCCTTCTGGGAGAGTCTATTATTCCTTAATCTTAGGGGTGGAATTTTTAGTGTAAGGGTCCTATAGTTGGTTCACAATATGATGTGAAGTTTTAGGATTCCCCTAGTATCTTCCAGTTATGGTGGTGTCCTGGGGCTCCAACTCTGTCCACCAGGGTGCTGGTCCTCCTTCTGCTTTTTACCAAGACCCTCTCATCTGGCTCTATGTTCCAATCTCACTATTGGATTAACTTGGGAGGCTTGGTTCTTCCTAAGGCTCCATCCCTTCTGCTTTGGTCCCTTTTTCCCCCTGAGGCAGGGAATTCCATATCTGTGATGCAGTTCTGAATCCTGATGTTTTCATCCACACTTCATGGTGGTGAATGCTGCTGCTGTCTTTGTAGCTTTTCAACCTGCTTTTCCTCAGCATTTGTGTCTACAAAATAGGTGATTTCTGGTTGCTCTGTAGGGGAAGAAATGAGACTTGTTTCTACCAGGTTGTCATGTTGACTGATGTCCACTAAATGTTTTTTTGGCTTACCATATTTTCAGCTGAGGATGTGTGTATCTGACATAACCCCATCATAAGTTGAGGAAAAACTGTATTGCAAAATGCTTTCATATAAGGTTGGTTAATATGTTCTTTGTTTCATAATTGCAATCTCTTTTTGTTATTATGTAATAATATTTAAGATTTACTCTCTTAACAAATTTAAATATGCAATAGAACATTGTTAACTATAGTCATATGCTGTACATTAGACCCCCAGAGTTTATTCCTCTTATACAGGGAAGTTAATATCCCTGGACTCCACTTCCTCAACACCAAGTTCTCTGGTTCTGAATTTGGCTCTTTTAGGTTCTGCATATGAGATTACACAGTACTTGTTTTTATCTGAATGACTTATTTCACTGATCATAACATCCTCAAGTTACATCCATGTCATCACAAATGGCAGGATTCCTTCTTTCTCATGGATGAAAAATATTTATTATATATATTTTGCAATTTCATTATAGTTGTTTATTATATGTTTTTACATTGCTTTATGATTTTTAGCATTTTGGATTTGCACCTTAGTGTGCATATGTTTCACAAAACATCCACCACCAGTGTTCTAGTGCTTTTTTCCAGCATTATATTAATTATTTAATTTCCTTCTTTCCTCCCTCTCCTACCCTTCTGGTAGCCACTGACTTGTGCCTTGTAATTTTGTTGTGATTTTTCTTTTCATTTGTTTTGTTTCTTTTTATCTCACATGATTTATATTTCACATAAAAATGAAACCATCTGATACATCTCTTATTCTTTCTGGTTTGTTTTGCTTTACATAATCACCTCCAGTTCCATTAAGGTTGTTGCAAAAGGCAAAATTTCAACTTTTTATATACCTGTTTAGAATTCCATTGAGTATATATGAAATATCTTTTTAAAGCATTCATCTGTTGATGGGAATTTAGTTGTTTCCATGTCTTGGCTATTGTAAATTGTCCTGTTATGAACACATGAGTGTGTATATATTTTTCTGAGTACTGCTTTTGTATTCTGTGGGTGGAGGACTAGAAATGGGACTGCTGAATCAAATGGAAGCTTTATTTATATTTTTTAGAAATTTGCATATTGTTTTCCAAAGAGGTTGCACTAAATTTCCATTTCCACCAACAGTGTAGGAGAGTAAATTTTCTTCCACACCCTCTCCAACACTTGTTTCTAGTCTTTTTGATAAAGGGAATTTCAGAAGTGTGAAATGATATCTCATTATGTTTTTTCTTTGCATTTACCTGATGGTGAGTAATAACATTTTTTCATGGTCATATGTAAGTCTTATCTATAAAGGTGTCCATTCAATTATGCCCATTTTCAGTGGGTCATTTGACTTTTGTTGTTGAGGTGTAGGAGTTCTTTATATATTTTGGAGTTTAAACTCTTTTTTAGCATTGGATGCTGATATATGCTGTGATGCATGTTGTGTATGTCTCTTTCTGTTCAGTGAATTGCCTTTTTATTCAGTGGTGTTTCTTTTGTTGTAAAAAAACTTTTAGTTTGATATAATCCCAATTGTTAAGTTTTGCTTTAATTTCCTTTGCTATAGGTGGTATTTTCATAAAGACATCTCTGAGGTTGATATCATGGAGTGTTTTTCTTACATTTTCCTCCTTGTATTTTATGTTTTCAGATCTTACATCATGTCTTTGATCCATTTTGAATTAAATTTTGTATATGGTGTTAGCAAGTGACTTAGCTTCATTTTTTTGTAGGTGGTGTCCAATTTCTTCAGTACCATTTGTTGAATAGAATTTCCATTCTCCAATGTATATTTTTGGTTCCTTTGTCATAGATTAGCTATTCATATAAATGGAGTTATATTTCTGGACTTTCCATTTTATTCCATTGCTCTCTGTCTTTCTTGTTCCAATGTCATACTGTTTGATGACGACTGTTCTGTGGCATACTTTCAAATTGGGGTTTATGATCTCTCCATTTTTCTTCTTTTGTCTGAGAATAACTTTGACTATTTCAGGTCTTTTGTGGTTCCATACAAACTTTAGTACTATTTGTTCAATTTCCTTGAAAAGTGTGTCTGGTTTTTTGATAGGAGCTGTATGAAATTTGCATGTTGCTTTGATTAAGATGACCATTTTAACTATGTTAATCCAATCCTTGAGTACAGAATATTCTTCCAACTCTTTAGGTCTTCTACTGCTTTTTAACAATGTCTTAATGTATTGGTCTTTCACTTCCTTCATTAATTTATTCTCAGGTATTTTATCTTTTTTTGGTATTTTTGTGAATGGGATTCCTTTTTTATTCTTTTTCACTGTCAGCATGTAGAAACGCTGCTAATTTTTATTGATCTTATATACTGCTACTTCGATGTATTCATTTATTGTTTCTAATAGTTTTTGGTGAGGTCTTGGGATATTCTAGAAACAGTATCATGTTGTTTGCAAATGATTATAATTTTATTTCTTTTTTCAGTTGGGGTTTCTTTGATGTCCTCTTTTTTGCCTTATTGCACTGACAAGGACTTCCAGGATTATGTTGAATAGTAGTGTTAAGAGTGGACATCCTTGCTGTGTTCAAATTTAGAGGAAAGCTTTCAATATTTTACCACCGAGTATGATATTTGGGTGGGTTTGTCATATATGACTTATATTATGTTGAGGCTGTGCTTTCTAGTCCCATTTTAGTGAGAGTTCTTTTTTTTTTTTAACCATGAGTGGATGTTGAAATTTACAGATGATTTCTCTCCATCTATTGGTATGGTTATATGATTTTTGTTTTCCTTTTGTTGATGTAATATTGTATATTGATTGATTTGAATGTATTGAAACATTCTTGCATCCCCAAATAAATCCCACTTGGTCATGATACATCAACATTAAGGTGCTGTTGAATTCAGTTTGCCCCAGCTATCAGGAAAAAGGAAGCCTGTTCATTCCACATTGTAAATAATAGCACCACAGTCAATTTCATGCTACTAAAATGATTACACAGAGTGAGGGAATGATTGAAAAATTAGTTCTTATAAGCACTGGCTGCAACAATATCCACCCTATTTGCTCATGGACTGAACAATTTCTTGTTAATGACCAATATTTCTCCAAACCCAGTTGGCAGATATCAGGGTGGGTAGGCAGCTGGAGCATATTTATTTAATAGAGTGCTGAGTTCAGCTGATTCTAAATCAGTGAATATTATAGAATGTAGTAATTGTATTTTTGCAAAGAGGAAATATCTATAATATGCTAAATAGAAATGAAAGACTAAACAGAGAGCAGAACCCAGTGATCAAAAATTTTTATTATCTGACCCCCAAGAGCAGAATTTAGCAATTTGATGTTCAATTTGCCATTAAGTTGATCAGTATTTTCCATCGATGTTGTGGACCTAAATCTCCATTTTTTTCTTTTTCCTAAGATTACAAACAATAATGTAAGGCAATCTATTTTTCTCTTATTATATGTAAATGGATGTCATTGAGTATTTAAGGAATAGTGTATTCTATTATGTCCTTAAGAATTGGTTTGCCAAAATTTTGGTGAGAACTTTTACATCTATATTTATCAATGATATTGGTCTGTAATTTTCTTTTTTCTATAGTGTTCATGTCAGCTTTTGGTATCAAACTAATATTGGCCTTATAAAAGATGTTTGGAAGCATTCCTTCCTCTTCATTTTTGGAAAGGATAGATATTAGATCATCCTTGATTTTTTAAAAATAGAATTCACTAGTGAATTCATCTGGTTCTGGTTTTTATATTTTAGAAGATTTTAGATTACACTTTCAATTTTGATCTTTGCTATCAGTCTGTTCGTACTTACTATTTCTTCCTGATTAAGTCTTGAACAGCCATATGTTTATAGTAACATATATTTCTTCTAGATTTTCCAATTTGTTGGCATATAAAATATTTGTAGTAGCTTCTTACAGACTTGTTTTACTTTGGTAGCTGTTGTAATTTCTCTTTGATTTCTAATTATATTTACTTGATTTTCTCTTTTTTAGTAATCTTAGCTTTTTCAGTAATTATCTTTTTCAAGAATTATCTCTTAGTTTCATTAATCTTTTGCTATATATTAACATTTTTTAAACTATATTTTAAAAGGTTAAAGTTTGGTTTGCAATAATATATACATTTCAGGAAAATAGATTCACAATTCTATCACTGTGTGTATTACACTGCTCTCAGCATCAGATTTCTAGTGCCCCTTATCACTATCATTTTTCTCTCCTAAACACAGGTTCTCTCACAGTCTGTCCTCACCCTCCTCTGGTAAACCTAGATTTTGCACTAGAGTCCTGATAATTTTGTTGTGCTTTGTAATGTTTTTTTTTTTTATTTTTGATGTTTATTTCCACTCTAATTTTTTTGTTATTTACTTCTCAATACTGACTTCTGGTTTCATTTGTCCTTTTATTCTAGTTCATTTAGGCATTAAGTTAGGCTATTTATTTGAGGTTTTTCTAACTTCTTGATCTAGGTATGGAGTGTTATCAATTTTCCTTTTTGTTCTGCTCTTTCTGAATCTCATGTTCTGACAGCACGTTATTTTCATTTTCGTTTGTCTCTGTTTTTAATGTTTCCTTTTATTGTCTCTTTACCTAATAGTTCCCTATTATTGTGTTGCTGTCAATATTTGCCTTTAATATTGTGACTAATTACATTATATATTTTGATGCTTCATCACTTAGTGCATATATATTGATGAGTATAATATTTTGATGAGCCAATCCCTTAATGATGACATAATGTCCATCTTTGTCTCGTTACCTAACTTTCTGGAACTCTATGTCATCTGATTTAAGATAGCTGGCTGTATATGGGTAATTAATTTACAGTAAAGGATCCGAGAGCATACAATAAGGTAAGCAAAGTCTCTTTACTAAGTTGTGGGAAAACTGGACAGTCACATGCAAATTAATAAAATTTGACCATTAACACCATACATAATAATTAATCAAAATGCATTAAAGATTTAGATATAAGATCTGAAATAATAAAATATGTAGAAGAAAATATAAATGATACACCCCTTCACGTTGACTTATGAGATGTTTTTGGGAACCGATCCTCAGTATCAAGGGTGAAAAAAGTCAAAATAAACAAATTGGACTGCATCAAACTAAAAAGTCTGCACAGCAAAATAAACCATGATTAAGATAAAAAGACATCCTACTGAATGGAGAAGATATTTGCACATCATACAACAGAAAGGGGTCAACTCAAAAATATAAAGAACTCACAAAACTTAACAACAAAACCCAAGTAAACTCATTAAAATGGTAAGAAGTTAAGAATAGACACTTTTCTAAAGAAGATATAGATGGCCAACAGGCACATGAAATGATGTTCCACCTCTTTTATTAGGGAAATGCAAATCAAATATTAGGGAACTGCAATGAGATATCTCTTCACATCTGTGAGAATGGCTGTTAATCCGAAAGTTTGAAAACCTCAAGTGTTGGAGACGATACAGAGAAAAGGGAACTCTTGTACACTGTTGTTGGGAGTGTAATTTGGTGCAACCATTATGAGAAGTAAAGGGATTCCTAAAAAATAAAAAAATGGAAATTTTATATAATCCCATTATCCCCCTTCTAGGTGTTTATCTAAAACATGATTCTAACAATAATTTTTATTCTGACAATAATTTTTTATCTTTTACTTTATTAACATAGTTTATTATATTGATTTGAAGATGTTGAATCATGCTTGCATCCCTAGAATAAATCTCACTATTAAATTATACGTTTCTTTTAATACATAATTGAATTCAGCTTGCTAATCCTTTGCTGAGAATTTTTGCACTTTTGTTCATCAGGGATATTGACCTACATTTTTAAAAATGGTGTGCTTGTTTGGTGTCAAAACCAATTTACATTCCTATAGCATAAATATCCTGCATTTGATAATATGTACCAATAGTGGTATAGACACCCTTTTCAAGGTTATGGAAAAGATATCAGTACCTATGATGTTTCCATTAGTTATCACCAACTCCCGCCATCCCTGTCTATATGAAACATTTGGCATTTTTTTTCAAATAGGGAACTGTTCTGTGGGGACGGTCAGCAGTATATTCCAAAGAACATCCACTTATCAATGTTTATACATATACTGCCTTTAGTTATTTTTTAGTTAGCCGTTGGTATGGAAAAAATGAGTGACAATCAACAGTGAGAAAAACAACATTAATTACAGGAAGTTGTTTGTTCTGTACTCTCTGCTTTCATTTTTGTTTCCCAAATTGGAGAAAATGATGGTGAAGAGTATGTAGAGGACCATATTAGATTTTGTCAAAATGTTGAGATCCCAGAGCAAACCTGTACTTGAGACTTCCATCAAATTTTGAGAATATTTTAAATTAGAATATGCATTTATTAAACAATTTAATAAGAACATTAAAGATACGCTGAATATCTCTTTAAACAATAGAAAATAGAGATTACACAACCCAGGTGAGTGAAATGACTGTGGAAAATACCAAAATAGGTTCATGTACATATGCCATGGAGTTGGGAGAGCTCATAGATGTATTACATTAAAATATTTATGTACATGAGACTTCAGAAGAAAATAAACTTAAATATGAGTGGTGGAATTATTTCTGACAATCCCTTCTTTAACATATGTGCTTTAATATTATACCTTAAAAATTGGAAATACAAATGTGTTATTACTACGTGATTCATTATGACATGCTTTATATACACAAATAAAATGGAGCTTAAAATATTTTAGTCTATTAATCATATACATGTACTGTTATTCTCATTACTATACAGAAAACAACTTTGAATGAATATGAATTACTGTACTTTAAAAGTTTTGAGAAAAATAATATGGAAAAATTTCTCAGAAAATACAAATTTGGTGAAACACATAGATATTTCATTAGCCCTTGATAAATATATGAAAGAAAATTACTCAGAAACAATTGACTTTATTTCTCTAAGTAGGCTAAATGGAAAAAAACCAATACAAAGAAGGTAAATTGTTCAAGATAGCTAAATTTTCCTCTTTTCTCTTACAATGAGCAATACTTCTCCCTATGTTTCAATTCCTAAGAAATAGATGATTAGAATTCTTGTTATTATCCAGGTCAGTCAACTGATGATTGCCCTGTTCAGAGCATTTAGCTCTTTTTATCTGTATGTAAGGGCTTCCCAGTAAAGGCTCATGCACTCTAAATCTGTAATATTTCTTTCCTTGGCATTTATAATTTTTGGTGATGTCATGTTTTCTGTGTCTTTCTGTATATTTAATTCCAAAAATAACAAACATTTTAGGTAATATCAATGATATGACAGAGGAATATGTTATGAGTAAGTAACACTTTTGGTTAAGATGGCTGTATATTACACCAATCTTCCTTTGAGCAGGATTTAATCTGAATGGCCCTCTCCCACCCTGACCCAGCCCTCTTATATCTCTTTTTTAAGCATTTCTGTGCATCTTTCAGCATATCAAACAGGGGGTCATCTGGAATATTTTACATCTTTCAGCTCACCAGATATCCTAAAGCTTGTAGTTCTCTCTTAATTCATCATCTCTTTTTAGTTTCCTATCTATGCCATGGCAAACATTTCTCCAAGGTTCTTCTCATAGCTGCCTTTACTTCTTTGTTTTTCAGGCTGTAAATGAGGGGATTCACTAGGGGAGTGATCACACCATATTGTATGGAAAAGTACAACTCCAGAGGTGAGCCTGAAGTTGGCATGAGATAACGGAAGAAAGCTGAGACATAGAAGAAGATCACTGCGGTGAGGTGGGAGGAGCAGGTAGAGAAGGCTTTGCTTCTGCCTGAGGTGGAGCTGATGGTCAGGATGGTGGAGATAATGCGGGCATAAGAGAAGAAGATCAGGAAGAACGTGCCAAAGCCATGCAACAGTACGGAGCCAACCAGGACAGTGATATTGATTGAGATGTCAGAACAGGACAAAAAGAAGAGAGAAGGCAGTTCACAGCTGTAGTGGGGGATCAAATTGGCCTTACAGAAATTCAAGTTCAAAGCTACAGAGATGTTGATAACTGCATCCAAAAAACCCAAGCCCCATGAAACCCACACCAGATTCACACACAGTTGGTTGCTAATCACCTGGCCATAGAGCAGAGGGTAACAGATGGCAGCATAGCGGTCATAGGCCATTGCTGTGAGGAGGAAGATTTCTGTCCCTCCAATGTCATACACAAAGAAGGCTTGTGTCAAGCATCCTTCTTTTGAAATGATTTTCCTGTTAGACAGGAGGTTCTCCAGAAGTTTGGGCACTATAACTGAAGAGAAGCAAAGATCCAGGAGTGAGAGGTGACTCAGAAAGAAGTACATAGGAGCGTGAAGATGAGAATCAACTCTGATTACCAGCAGCATCATCAGGTTCCCCATCATGGTTAGGAGATAAATTCCCAGGAAGAGCACAAAGAACAGTACCTGGAGTTTAGGGTTAACAGACAGTCCAAGGAGGATGAACTCAGAGATGGCGCTGTGGTTCTTCAAGGCCATTTAGAGAAGCTATTTCCTAGAAACAAATATAGGAGTAAATATATTTCTACCTTCTCTTGACTACATCCTATTATGGAGGTGTGGTTCTACCTTTATGTACATACTCTTAATTAAATTGCATGTATAACCTTACTGATCATCTAAAATCTGCTCTTCCTCTTCTAGTGTTCTGTTTAAAATTCATTGTGATATTTTCATGTGGCTGCTATTCTATTTTAAAGACTGCTGAAGAAATTTACTAATTTGTTCAGAACTTCTTTATGACTAATTTATTCTATCTCCTTCAACTGGATACTGCTTCAATGGTGACATTCTGTGCATATTTTAGAGTGTAACAGAGTTACTAGGAGATTATTTCAACATTTTTCTTCTCTCTTTCCCAATCTATTCTTTTTCATTTAAAATCTTCCAAGATTCATAACTTCTTAACAACATACTTTTGTCTTTCTTTAGTTTTTTCTTCATTGACACAGCACATTTACGTATATTGTATATTGGGACAAGAGTCAGAGGTAGGTGTGTGTGTGTGTGTGTTGTATGTGTTGGAAAAAAGGATAAGGCAATAAGTTTCTAATTCGTTTTTGTAAATAAAAAATTGAGTTTTGTAAGTTATGCAACAAGTCCCAAATTTATATATCTAGACTCTGTAAGACCCTGATATACCAGGTCTTTTCTCCATAGAGTGATTCTATTTAAGGCTTGGCTTCAGTTTCTCCATTGTACACAGTATACAGACAACTGTACAGCTAGCTATTCTTTACTCTCTTAGTCTCAGTGCTGTGAATATGTGGGTCTAGTTGCTCCTTATTACCCTACTTGAATGCAGTTCTCTCTGATTTTTCTTGGGGATCTGCTTTATCTGAAATTCTCTGTTTCAGGTCACCAATCCAAATTCTATTTATTATTTTACTCCCACCTTAATTTTGAACTCTGTCTGAGATCATTTGCTTTTCTGATCTCCCATATTATATAATTAGAAAAAATAGCTGTTGTTTAATAGTTTAAAATGCCTTAGGAACTCATAATTTTTCTGCATTTTCTAATTTAATTTCATAAAATATTATGTCCTAGTTTCTCAAATACAGAATTCAGAGTGAGTTCTTTGTCTTACCAGAGTGAATAAGTGACTACACCAAGATTTCACCCGTATCTTCATTAGCATGCTCTCATCTGGTACCTCTGCTTCCCCTTTTCTTATGTATTTTAAGAATGATAATTCTCCTGTAATAGCCATGGAGGTACTTGGGTATATTTTAAAGAAAGAATCTGCAAAGGATTTCGAACCTATCCATTTGCAGTACCTTTGAGATCAACCATAGCTTTAGTAGAGGCCAACTTTTCACATGATTAAGCATGTCTTGAATACTCATTTTTTTCGCCATTTATGCCTTCTGTAAGGGGTGATAATTTCTCCAGAACTTCCACTGGACTGAATTAATTTTTATCTAATGTGTATTATAGTCTGAAGTTCTCTAGAAAAATCTGCTGTCTTTTCTTTTCCTGTCACCAGCATCCTAACTGGATTATGGTCTGAAGACTGTTCTGGCTCAATATCGATTCCTTCTTTTTTGTTTTTCACAGACCCATTAAAAATGTCATGAAATCTTACCTTTTCCTCCATATCTGATTCTGGGAAGATCTCAACTGATATACTTATGCTCTGTGCTAAATCATTAGCTCACCTGACATTATAGCTCTTTGGGGACAGTTATACTCTAAAGAACTTTGTATCTTCATACCATAGCAGTTGAATCACTGAAATACACATAGGGTTAATCTTCTATCACTGTTTTGGGATGAAAAAAGAAAGCAATAAGGTGGATTGGACATATTATTTAGCTAACCTTTGGAAAAGTCTTCAGAGCCAAAAAATTGATAAATTCAGCACTAAAGAGTTAATAAGGCGGGAAGCAAAGAAATGATATGCATGCATGCATATATATATATATATATATATATATATATATATACGTGTGTGTGTGTGTGTGTGTGTGTGTGTGTGTATATGTCTCAGTTTTGATCAACCAGTAGTACAAAACATATCTCCATCCACTGCCTATTTCAGAACCTATCAGAAAGGGCATTAAGACAGTACATTCATTTGTTCATTCATTTTTTTTCTGAAAATTAATTATTCCTTCATTCTTTAAAACATATTTCCATTATTTGTTTATACATTTATTGTTTTAACTTTCTTCCATCTAACTATTCATATTTATTCATCTGACCATCCATAACTCTGTTTCTTCATCATGAATTGTCTGTTATACGTCAGGATGTGGTAGGTATAGAAAGGAAGACACACTTACATTTACTTATGTAGAATTGTTATAGACATGCACATTTTTTTTCCAAGAGTTTAAGTCACTCTTACTCAGCATCCAGGGATAATGTCTTTTTCTATACTTTTCCCTCTTGCTCAGTTTGAAACTTAATATGAGATTGTTTGGTCACGTTGTATTTCTTCATGAATGCTAAGTCACTTGGAAAACTTCACACAGTTTTTTTGACCTGTTAGTCTTCCCTGCTTTTGAGTTACACTAACTCTCATTATAGAACCAAAGTTTTCAGGATTTAGAAACTTAAATGACAGTTCTCCAGTAACTTCTACAGTGGTTGGCACGTTCTCTTGTGAAGTTAAAAGCACAAATAAACACTGTGGGACTTAGAAAGTAAACTGAATTAGGTAACAATTTGCCTCATTCATTCAGGAAATTTCAATACTTGAAAAATCTTTCAAATTCTAGAAGAGAAAGGTAGAAATTAATTACTGTTGTTAGTTTAGTTTCAATTGTTATTCTGCTAGTTTAGATACAGTATTCACTTTGGAAGGACTTGCTGAGCTCAAAGATGAGAGAGGTTCCTTTAGATATTTTTAATCAAGTTGCTCTAACTGATGAATCAGAGTTAATTTGAGTCATCCTATGCTACTGATTTACCTAGTGGACTGACTGACGTACAATCTGGATTCACATTCTAATTGAGGTTCATAGTCTGGGAATCTTTGTGAATGTACAATATGAAAAGTGAAGAAATGATATCAATTTTGCTCACGTAAAGAAAAAGGACAAGGACCAGAAAAGTGGCTAAATTTGCAAGATTCAGCTGTTTGTTGTGAGTCCTTTTGGGTAACACAAATGTTCAGGATCTATGATCTTAGACAAAACTGTGTTTGAGAAATTAGGATATAATATTTTATGAAATTAAATTAGAAAATGCAGAAAAATTATGAGGTCCTAAGGCATTGTAAACTATTAAACAACAGCTATTTTTTAAAAGTCCCACAGTGCTTATTTGTGCTTTTAACGTCACCAGAGAACATGCCAGCCACTGTAGAAGTTACTGGAGAACTGTCATTTAAGTTTCTAAATCCTGAAAACTTTGGTTCTGTAATGAGACTTAATGTAACTCAAAAGTAGGGAAGGAGGCAGTCTGTGTATTGTGATTCTATTTGTTTGTAATGCAGTCTTGATAGAATCCTTTACAGGTAAGGAAATGAGGCACAGCAGCTAGGTAACTTACTTTAGGCCATAGAGATGGAAAAAATTTAGTTGCAATCTGAGTTCAAGAACTTGGCATATGACATTATCATATCCTTTCCAAAGGGACGGGTGTCTGGGTCATTCCTTGGAAAAGGAAACATAACAATGAATTCTAAGTTTTGTCGGCCTCATATGCATTTAATTAAAAAAGTTAACTAATTACACAAATGCTGGAATTGATGAATTATTGAGAATGTGAAGAGAGAGACCCAGAGTTTCCTTTACTCATTGAATGTAGGGTATGGTAGGAATTTGGATAGTTAGTATAAAGTGGTATGATGATCATGGTATCTAGACAGACGTGTGTTGGAAGAAAAGGATGGAAGTTAGAGATACTTGAATAAGAACTTTTTAGATTCAGATATCCCCCTCAAACCTGTTCAGATTCCTGCCTCTTTCTCTGTGTGCGTTGCATCACCAATTTGTTGGGGTCAAGTGTGGAGTCAGTAATGACAAAAAAAAAAGGAAAAATAGAGAGCTATCTATATAGTACTTGTGGTTTGGTAGTACAGAAGATGGTTTCCTCTGAGTTATCATTATCTACCATTTATTCAGGGGGTAGTCACTGGTCTATTTTGAACTACCCTGCTGTACTCTTTATTATCAACTATCTATGCTGGTATACTCTCTCTATCCACCTTGACCTTTATGCTTCCATCTGCTGGTCCAATGTTTCATTGCATTGGTTATTGCTAGAGCCTAGATGAGTTCAGTTTGAACCTAGGATGCAAGAAGTTCCCCATCCCAGTATTCAGTGTGATACATTGGGAATAGAGAGTTCTTCCCAAGTAGCTCTCAGGGTAACTGAGAGCCCCCACTACAAGGAAAATGTTACTCCTTGATCCAAGAGCTCATTCTCCAACAGAGAGAGTGTTGATGAAGGCTGGTTTAGGAGAGGAAAGGTTGGGATCAGGAAAGAGAGGGGAGAAACTTTAGTGCAATCATAGCAAACATTACCAAGTTCCAGACTTTTCATGACTCAGATTTCCTGTTGCTCTGGTTCATGGTGGTATATCATCTGGACTGGATGGTCCCTGTGCCATGGTAACCAGTATTTCTGTAGACCAAGTTAAGGAATGGCAGTAAGTCCTTTATTTGCCTCCTGGTTTTTCATAATGTGAGCAGAAAATGAATTACTCCAGAGTTAGATACTCTCAAGGCAGAAGCTTCAAGACACACATCTTCTGAAGTCTGTCTTGCTCTTGACTTTCTGTTAGTTAAAATGGAAAGATTATCCAATCCTAAACAAAAGCCATGAGGAGCTTCACTTCTGTGGTCTTAGGGTTGAGATACTCATATTTTGATAGGATTTCTTCTTTGATTCTAAATACTATTGTAGGATAACCTGAAGTTAGTGATTATCACATATAACTCTTCAGAGGGTATGTAAAGATTAGGCAACCAGTAATTGGCCTGCTGAGTCTGGAAGCCCAGGAGACAAAACAGTCACTGTCCTTTATTCCCTGGAGACCCAGTCTGAAGACCAATTTGAAACTCATTAACTAGACAAGTTGAAATTTGTAAGTGCCTCAGATGAGTCCATTAAGTATGGTCTTTTGGAACTTTTGTGTTGAAGTTATGATCAAGGGTGAAACCATAATCCCAACACATAATTCCTTGGGTTATTGAAGATTTCATGATGAAGGAATTCAAGAAATAACATGTAAAGGAAGGACTTTTGGAACTTCCTCTGAAGCAGATCATAAAGCCCTCATATGAGAGGTGTTCTTATACTTGGAGAAGAGCATCCTTATCACCAAAGATGAAGGGACAGAGAGGTATTTGAACAAGCAGACCTTGCTAATCACTCTGACTCCCAGTTTATTACACTTAACTCACCTTTGTCTTATCACACACTTTCCATCTTTCCATAAAACATTAAGATTTGTTTCTATTGATGTGGTCATATGACTTTTATTCTTACCCTTTTATAGATGTGGTGTATTGAATATATCCATATACTTGTGACAGCTCTGTTCAAGCTATTTCTTCCTGATTTCATTTTAGAAATATGTAGTAGTCTAGAATATGCCCATTCCATCAACACTGAAAAATATGTTGGCATGTAGACGCTGATAGTCTTTTATGATTCTTTGTATTTCCGTAGTATCTGTTGTAATCATACCTCTTTTACTTTTTTAAAGGAAAGGTGCAAGCAGGAATGAAGGGGTGGGAAGAGAGAGTAGGAAGACACATTATTATTTATTTTTATTTAGTTGTTCATCTTGGTCATTCCCTCAGCTCCAGGACGTAGACCAGAGTCCTTGGGCTCCATGTGGATTGCCCTCATTGGGAGGCAGCGACCTAACTGCTATTTCATGAGAGCGCACTTTACCTTTTTTATTGTTGAGTGAGTTTTGTCAATTAAAAAAATTTTTTTTTCAAAGAATAGCTCTTGGTTTCATTGATCTTTTGTGTGGTCTTTTGTTTTCAATTTTATTTATTTCTGCTCTTGTTTTATTATTTTCTTTCTAATGATTTTTTTGTTCCAATTATTCTCTATTTCATTCAAGTATAAGTTTAGATATTCTAGCTGAGATGGCTTTGTATTTTGTGCACATGTATCGCTAAACATTCTTATAGAACTGCTTTTACTGCATCCCACATGTTTTAATAGCTCTTTCATTTTTCATTTGTTTCAGATATTTTTAAAATTGCACCTTTAATTTCCTCATTGACTCAAAAGTTATTCAGAAATTCTTTAATTTACACATTTTTGAGCTTTTTCAAGTTTTCTTTTTCTGGTTCACATTTTGCTTCACACCTTTGTAGTCAGGGAAAATACTTTCTATACTTTTAATCTTCCTAAATTTACTCAGACTCATATCATGTCAGGATAAAATCTATCCTTAAGAATGTTCCATGAACATTTGAGGAGAATTAAAATTATTTTTATTAAGGTAGGAAGCTCCATATATATCTTCTAAGTCTATATGTTCAGCTCCACTTAGGTCCCGTGCTTCCATAACTCCTTGACATGGTCTAAGAGATATCTTTGGGAACTTGACTCCAATATTAAGGGAAACAAAAGCAAAAAAAAAACCCCCCCCCAAAAAAAATGAAAAACAAAAATCCCCCAAAACCCAAATACATGGAAATACGTTAAACTAAAAATACCCTGCATAGTGAAAGAAACTATCATCAAAATGAAAAGACACCACAGTGACTGGAAGAAGATATTTACATGTTATATAAAGAAGTTACTTACATTTTATATAACAGGGCTTAATATCTACAGTTATAAAGAACCCATAAAAATAAACAACAACCAAAACCAAACCATCCAATATAATTAATAAATAGGCAGAGGTTCTGATAGATAAATTTCCAAATAAGAAATACCAATGACCAACAGGCACATTAAAAAATGCTCTATATCTCTTCTTATCAGAAAAATTAAAATAAAATCTGCAGGATATCACTTCATACTCATGAGAATTTCTATTATCCACAAGACAGGAAACAAGGGTTGGAGATGTAGAGAAAAGGTACACAGTTTGGGGGAGTATAAATTGGTATAACCATTATGGAGATTCCTAAAAATATTGAAAATAGAAATTTAACATAATCCCATTGTACTACTTCTGGGTATTTTCCTGAAAACCACAGAAACACAAATTCTCAGATATATATGGACTATCATGTTCACTGCAGCATTGTTTGTAATAGTCAAGAGCTGGAAACAAACTAAGCGCCCACGGACAGATGAGTGGATAAATACTACTCAGATACATAGATAGATGAAATCCTGTCATTTGAGCAACATGAAAGGAATTAGGGGGAATTATGCCTAGTTATAATTCAAAAGGAGAACGACAGTGTATGATTTCACTCTTATGTTACATATGGAGAATTCAAACAAATGAGCCAAATTAAACAAAAATAGACTTCTAATCTTCAGAATCAAATTAGTAGATTCAGAAAGGACATGAAGGGAGTGACGTAGGCAAACTAAGATTAAAGGGTCAATTATAAATGAAGGATAGAATTGGAGTGCTGAGGGTGATTTTTTTGTATTATACACAGATGTCAACTTACCATGATGCATTCCTTAAACATGTACAATGTTATGATGAAATATTCCTTCAAAACTTTTAAACAGAGTTTGAAAACAAATGCTATTGTCATTCATATATGCTATTTGGTACAGTTACTATTTTTTGCAATTATATTAAATAAACATTTAGTGTTTGCTGAGTGCAATATATAAAAAAGTATATTAAAATTACTGGACAAAAACAAATTTGGTTTCCTAGAGGATTATGGTATCATATCTCAGAAAAAGGATTTTGGATGTGTAGACTGTATATGGACAATCATGTTCACTGCAGTATTATTTACAATAGCCAAGAGCTAGGGTAATAAATGGGGGTAATAAAACATATTTTATTGCATTGCAACCAGGAGGTAATGTGTTATTTAACCCAGGTACACAGTCATACCATTCTCTTAGCATTGACTTTAATTGTAATTATGGGAATGCAAGACAAGGGATTTTCATGAACACCTAAAGGTTATTTTATGGTATGATGCTACGTTAATTTCTGATGAGGTTGTTGTCAAATATTGCTCTTTTGGATAATAATATAGCTAGGATTGCTATTTTTTTATACTCAGGCACATTTGGCTGTTCATCTACTGATCATTTCCTGTGGCATCTAATTTATCTTTGTTGGGGAGATACAATTAAACTCAAAATCTCATTCCAACCCAGAAAGCCTCTCAGCAATTGTACCTCTGAATGATAAAAAAATTTATTTCTGAATTATAATTAAATCTGAATGTGATGTAAAAGTAATCTAATAAGAGGCTGTAAAAACAGAAAGAAACCTCATTTATATAGCCAAGCAGGTGCAATTGATGTTATCCCAAAGGTCTCAAATGCTATCTTCATTTCTTTTCATTTAAAAAAAAAGTCTTCTTGCTGGTTTGCTTGAATGAATTCCTCTCCCTTATCTCCCAGATAGCTGGTTCTATTGAAAGTTTCTTTCATCCTATTATTGAGTCCATTTATTGAGTTCTTTAGTTAAGCTATCATATTCATTTCTTTGATATCTTTCTTAATTTCTTGTTTGGTGTTCTCTTTTACTTCCTCTATTGTTTTTGGGATTCCCATGTGTATGTTAATCACTGTTACCTTAAATTCATCTTCATTTAATTTGCATACATCTGCTGTATTCAGGTTTTCCTTTGGTTTTTGAATGGATTCATTATTGCTTGTATATTTCTCTGTGCTTTGCTCTGTTTGGCATTGTTTATATTTCTGTGGGTTTGATTTCCCTGCAGTGATGGCATTGTGTACCTTGGTGCTGCCCACAACTGGCTATCAGGCTGCAGTTATGCCCCCACACACAAGGTGGCACTAGTGGGAAACATTGGGGTTTTCATCCTTCAGTTGGGCCTACCTTCTTTCTTTAATCCTGGGGATGGGATATCCAGTGGGCAGGATATCTGCTGGACAGATATCTTTTGCGTGGGCTATCTGGTGCATGGACCCTGAGACTCAGATGCAAATGGTGGTGGGATGGGTTGGGGGTGGGGAATTTCCCTAACTGCCTTCTGGTTATGGCGGTTCCCGGTTTAATTTTACCACGTGGCTCCAGCTCAGTCCCTGGGGTGTTGGTTCTCCTCCTTCCCTGAGCCAAGATGGAGTCTTTGCATCCTGCTCTGCTGAGTGGGCGCTTCACTACTTCTGCAGTATCTATCCAGGCCATTAGATCTTCCTACAGTTCCACCCAACTGCTGTGGCTCCTGTGCTGAGTCCCAAATCTGTGGTTTAGCTGTGTACCAGTATGTTTTGCCTACCCATTGTCATCACAAAACCTGCTCTATCTCTGCAGCATGGTACCTTTTTTCCTCAGTCTTGTTTCTGGAGAATAGGTGAATTTCTAGTGGCTCTGTAGAGAGGATACGACTCTCACACCATCAGGTCACCATCTTCTATGCACACTCTAAAAATAGTATTTTGAGAGTGATGGTTCTAACATGAAGGAGTAGTCCAGAACCACTAGAACCAATAACAAGCATAAAAACAAAACAATAGCAACAAAACAATTTATTGTCCAGAAATCTCTAAAAGGGATCTACATATACCATTTCTCATACATTCACTTAGTTGAGCTAAGAAAATCCTAACAATCTTACTGTGTTTTTAATTTAAAATGTTTAAATTTCCTATACCAATTGTTCAATTAAGTCACTGCTGTGTAAGTTTTACAGGGCTTGGGTATACCCTGGTGACCCAGCAAATAAGGTCACTGGATGTAGTCCACATAAATCCCAGTGACCCAGGATGGAGACCCATGTTCAGGGGGAATAACCAAGATGAATAAATAAAATAAATGACACAGAAAAATGCTTACAGGGCTCTTTTCGCCCATTCTTGTACAGTAGGCACGTTGCAATGTGTTCCTTGATCCAATGAGATATAGGTTATGACACCAAATTGACATAAAGTGATTACTTCCAGGAGATTGATGGTATTTCAGCTATTGCTTCAGTTAAAGAGTAAACAAAGACCAAGAAGAAATAAATGTCCATTTTTGTTAAAAATCCTTTGAATCCTTCAGGAACATGAACAGTGGCCCAATAGCAACAACTGAAAGCTTTGGGTAACTCTTTTTTCTTTGGGAGTCTCCCCGAGGTCAGTTTCAGGTAATATTCTCATAACATTCAGGAAATTACACGAGTAATTTCTGCATCAATGACTTTGGTGGGTAACAATAGAATATGTTTTTGCAATAGTCGTTGCATGACTTAAACCTACCATGCCTGCTTTTTCATGTACCCAAGTGGTTATCTGCAAACAGTGGATATCTTGACATTCTGAGTCAATAATTGGGTTCTTTGGTGAGCATTCATATGACATACTTTAATTTTCTTTCTGAAATTCCATAGGTTTTCCATAATCACATTCTTACCCTACAGTATTATTAAATTATTCTTCTACTGAACATTTATAAGCTAGACCATTAGGCCATTGATTGGATTTAAAGTCCGTGTTAATGCCTTAAGTTGATAACTGAATTGAAAGTATCCCTCTCCATTTCAAGTCTTTTAAATCAAATCATTAATGCTTGACTCTCCACAAATATTATACTTATTATTGTCTACATATTTTAATATGTTTCCTACCATGTTTGTATGATCCAAATTGAGGTAAGAATCACAGGTAAGAATCACAGGTAATCGAATGTTACAAGGGGTAGATTCCCTACTACTTACCCTAGAAAAAATGGCCCCTGTAGCCAGTTAACTGACAAAAGATCAAAACCAGAAAGCACTGTTCTCTAAAAACTATTTCTGGTATCAGCAGTAATTTTATGCATTCTCCTGAAACAAACAATGAGACATGGATTTGGATTTTAGTAGAGTATTTTGGAGATGATCTGAAGTAAAATAAATAAGGAAATGTGATCATGAAACTAGAAGGAGAAAAACTAGTATATGATATGTTAAAGGTCATGCTTTTATAGTGGGAAACTAAGACTCAATCCCAATGAGGACCTTCACAGAAATCATGTAGACCACTCCTCAAAAACTTCCACAAGAGGGCAGAGAAGACAGATCACTTGTCCATTAGTGTCCACTTCCTATTAGTTAAGGATGATGTCCATGGACATTAACTCCCTGGACTTCTGAGGTGATATGTGTGCTTAGAGAAAATGTCTGTGGTTCTAGAGATCATCCTCTGTAAAATATATAGATACTGGAATTAGAAAACTATCACTGTGCAGAAGAAGTCAAGTCGCAGGAAATGAGACTGGAACATAAATCTTATATATTTGTATATTTGTATTAATGCAATTATTGTACATGCTTAACATGAATTCTTTGATAAAACTATATAAATAAAAAGTTTCATATCTGCATAGATTCCCTATTGAAAGACAATGTTCTAAAATGGAATTGAGTATTCAAATTCTCTTCCAACTCTATTTATTAGGCTTATCTAAGAAATTGACAGAGGAGGAACAAAAGTTACTATTAAGCATTCCAGCTTGAATAATAACATTACAGCACACCATAAATAAGTAGAACATCATGTTATAATAAACTGTTATGACGTAATAGATTCAATATTATGATCAAATAAATAAATGCTTCTTTCAATGAAATTTTAATCACTGTATATGAAAATTGTTATATAGCCGTTGTGTGACTTCAGTATATACGAAGTCATCACGTGAGAAAAACTGATTGCTCAGTTTAGACAACTGACTTGTTAATGTTCTTTCTGTTACATTTAATATAATTTTTTTACTGATTTTTACCTTCAACTCACATCTGCATTGTAGATTTACACCAAAAACTGAAATATGTATTTTTTCCTGGGGAAAAGACTTGAGAGAGGACAAAGAGAATTAAACCATATTTTACTAGGAAATTAGTTAAATATCCTGCTCTGTCTCCTACAAATTTCCTTAACAAGAGCTCATACCTGATAGACCTAGTCACTGCCTCAATCTAGAAGTTCAAAATACTGTACTTGAGGAAACCTCACTGGTACTCCTGGCTGCAGTTTTCCTTCAAGTTCTGACCACAGGGAATAACAGCAGTTCTTCAGCCAGACTCGGTGCTGATGCCAGGGAGTCAACTCTCTAGTTACCAAAGTTCAGCAGCTCTGAGAGTTAGTTAGGCCAGAAAATTCTATATATAGCCGAGACGAGGTATTTAGAAAATAGAGGAACAAATGAAAGGGTATACCATGGTGGTGTTTCAGACCATTTGAAAGAATTACCCTGTTGCTATTTCACTTTTATAGTGAAAAATATAAGAATACATTTTATTATCAGTAGAATTTTATAATCTGTCATAAACCAGATGTACAAATACCTTTTCCAGGTAATTTTCATTGTTAGTAGTTGAATCATGGTTGGTACCCTGCAGCCACACTGGGGAGCAGATTGCAGTTTGGAGAGGATGTCCAGGTAAATGCATTTGGATATGGGGGAGGGAAAAGGGATGTGTTGATGGTTGATCAGTAAAAAGTAAAGATTGAGGGTGTCCTTGGTCACATTCAAGAATTACTGGGCACAGAGTAGCACAGGAACAGCACAGAAAACAGACTCGCCTACCATGATAAGACTTGCAAGTAATCCAAAAATCTGGTTCTAGACATCAGGTGAAGCTGGAAATGACGATAGCATCCAAAGTGATCCAAACAGGCAAAGGGATATCATAAACCAGACCTGAGTGCTTGAGCAAAAGAAAGACAAGGAACATGGAAAGGCCTTGGTATTGGGCATTGACAAAGGTCCAAGAATAAATCCAAATATCTGCACAGCCAAAATACACAGAACTGAATGGTTTAGTAACTTCTATAAGAAGTTTTCTCAGAATAGGCAGAGAAAAGTTATTTAGTGAAGATTTCTTCTTGTGGGACATGAAACAGCCACTGCTGGTGATTCCATAATGATTTAGCTGTCCTGGCAGGCTACTGGGCACTAGAGTGTCACTCCTTTATGCCCCTCTTCCTTATTTTCCTTATGCCTGAGCCTTCAGGGTGTTCACATCCATGCCAGAAAATGACTTCAGGACAGGGCCAGGAACCCACCTTCCCTTTCTCTTGTCCTCACTTGAGTCTGATATCCTTACTTGAAGTAACTTTGTCCTCAGTAACTTCTGGGTACTTAATTTTGTATGCTTCAATGTGATTCCAAATGTCAAACTGTCTTTCATTTGGGGAGAGGAGAAAAAGTGAATAGTTATCTTTAGTGATTTCAAAATAATGCCCCTTTCAGTAATGAACAGGAGCAGCAGTGGCAAAAAAAGTTTTAATTCTGGTAGGGGCAATTCTGCAAGAAGATATTATTTGTTTAGGCTATAATGGCAATCTCAAATAATAATTAAAATCATTACAT
Source organism: Solenodon paradoxus (assembly GCA_004363575.1). NCBI lineage: Eukaryota > Metazoa > Chordata > Mammalia > Eulipotyphla > Solenodontidae > Solenodon > Solenodon paradoxus. The sequence goes on along the minus strand of RJWH01005976.1, from coordinate 36,289 downwards.
TAAATAATATTATGGAGGTGCTTATAATCTACTTTATATACATAATCCTATTTAATTTTTATAACCCTAATATGATACATTGTATCCTAATTTTCATCAATTTAAACAAAAGTGTGGAGCAGTTACATATATATACATGGAGCTAGGAATTGATCCTACTAGAAGCAAGCCCTGCTTCCTTAGTCATTGTGCTATGTATCTACCGATAACCCAGTAAGAAAATCTGGTGTTTTTTCATACATGTCTTGCAAACTTTCAGTCCTGATATTTTGATTTCATGGCTACCTCAGTCTAAATGCGCTTCCATCCCATGACTCCAGAGAAAAACCATACTCAACTTAAAAGGTTTTGCTCAAATAACTTAATGTGATGACATTGCTGAATTTTTAAAAATAATTCACTCTTAATTCCCATTCCAGTTAATCACATGTGATTTAAATTCTTGTTTGTTTCCATGTTCTTTTTTGAATGGTAGCTTTTTAATTATAGACATCTTATCTATATATATATGTTCCAAGTGCCTCACACAAAACCTGACCCATATTTTCTGGATGACTGTTACGTTAAAAAGGGAGAAATGCAATGTGAAAACTGGTTGGAAAATAATAGATAATTCACACGCACATTTTTCTATGTCATCTTTAGGTACCAATCTTTTGATGCAGCCTTTGGAAACCACAGCACCATCACAGAGTTCATCCTCCTTGGACTGTCTGCTGACCCTGACATTGAGGCTCTGCTCTTTGTACTTTTCCTGGGGATTTACCTCTTGACTCTGCTGGGCAACCTGACAATGGTGCTGGTGATCAGGACTGATTCTCACCTCCAGATACCCATGTACTTCTTTCTAAGTCACCTCTCTTTCCTGGACCTCTGCTTCTCTTCAGTCACTGTGCCCAAGATGCTGGAGAACCTCCTGTCTCAGAGGAAAACCATCTCAGTAGAGGGCTGTCTAGTTCAGATCTTCTTTGGGCTTCTCACTGCTGTCACTGAAGCCTTTGTGCTCTCAGTGATGGCCTATGACCGCTATGCTGCCATCTGCCACCCACTGCTCTATGGTCAGATGATAAGTAGACAGCGATGTATCCAGCTTGTGTGGGGCTCATGGGGACTGGGATTTCTGGATGCACTCCTCAATGTCTCTCTGGCAATAAAAATGGATTTTTGTGAAACACATACCATCGCGCACTACAGCTGTGAGCTACCCTCTCTCTTCCCTCTGTCTTGCTCTGATGTCTCCACCAACCTCATTGTCATGCTTTGCTCTCTCATCCCACATGCCCTTGTAACTTCCTTCTCAATCTTTTTCTCTTATGTCTGCATCGTCTTCACCATTCTGAGAATGACCTCTACCTCAGGCAGAAGTAAGGCTTTTTCCACCTGCTCCTCTCACCTCACTGCAGTGATCTTACTCTTTGGCTCTGGTTTTCTCCGTTATCTCATGCCAACCTCAGGATCCCGTCTGGAGCTGATCTTCTCTGTACAGTATGGTGTGCTCACTCCCATGCTGAATCCACTCATCTACAGCCTAAATAACAAGGAGGTGAAGGCAGCTGTGAGAAGAACATTGGAAAAATATTTGCAATGACTTTAGTGGCAGGATAAAGAGAGGGTGATGCATAAATTGAAAAAAAAATTGCATGTAACAAGACATGGGTGAGTTGATACTAAAGAAATTTTCTGGCTATTCTTGATGTCAGATTTGGCAATGACCAAAAAATCCTAGAAGGAAGGATCGATGATTATAGAATGGACCATTCAATTCAATCTAATTTAGAGGCAAGAAAATACAGTAAATATTTACCTAATACCACAAGATATGGTTCTAAACATATGATAAATTATATTCATTTTTCATATATATAATTAAGGCTGACATGGGATAAATTATCTATCATTACTTGTCATTATATTTTGGAAAATACTCACAGTTATTGTTTTTCTAAGAAACTTCTTGAATCTCTGGAGGAGAATATCGTAATGAATTCATGGAGACACCAGAAATGCGGTCTGGTTAAAATTGTCATAATGGGCCTGAAACTCCCCCACATGTTTGTTTTTACAGGGAGTGTCAGCCTGGACTGCACCCTCTGGAGAATTCCATTCCTAGAATAATACAACAGATCTTTTTGTTCCCATATTCAGTCTCACAGAGGGGAACACTTTAAGGAAAACTGAATGTGAACAAACCAGAAGTGACAGGACTGTGTAGAATTGTTAGTTGCCCATGGATGTGAGATAAATGCTTGACAAGTGACTATTTAGATCCTCAGCTGAAGACAGAAGTTCTCTTTGGAGCCACCATAAGGCTCAAAGTGAGACTTGGGATGAAATTAAATGTGTGATAACCTTACAAATAAGCAGATATAGGTTAGGTTCTGCACAGAATTAAAAATAAGACCTGGTAAGTGACCTCTCTGCATTTCTCCTGTGGACTCTTCCAAATCCTTAATTATCCTGTTGATATCTACACACATTTTCCCTTGCAGGAATCTTCATTTTTCAGAACTACCCAGTGGATCAGTGAAAATTCACTGAAAGTTAATTTACCAAAATGTCCTATCCTCATCATAAATTTGTAAAGTAATGCATTCTTTTTGACTTTAAGATAAATCATTTCAAATTATTATGGAACAACAACAATTGAGCCTCTTCAGTATTTGGGGATATTTTTGTCTTTTGTTTCATGGAGAATTTAAGATTAGTCAATCTAATGTTAGTCAACATTAGCCATTTATTTTTGCTGTGAAATAATAATTTGTGATGCATATTGAATATACATCAAAATGAAGAGCATATTGTAAGGCCATCATTAATACAAAATTCATCAAGCACACGTTTTGACAATCATTGCTGCCATTTTTGCTACTTTTCTTATGTCATTCACATACATATATACATAATTCACCATGCAAAATTATATATCAATTTCATATCTACTCAATATTCATTTCTAAATAGCAAAGTATATATCTATCAGCAACAAGTGTGATAGTGTGGAATAGATATAATAAAGCATTTGTTGCTTCCTGTCAGTTTTTGATATATTCCAAACAGCAGGTTAACTAGACATGTAATACTCATTAATATGAGGGAAAATATTCTAATTACAAAGAAATAGAATTTAGATGATCACAAGTTTACCAATAGAGAAATGATATTTTAGTGCTTCCTGTTCTTACAAATTCCTATGCTTGCAAGTAGTTTTCTTAGTGTCTTCTCTACTTAGCTTCAGGGAGGAGAATCACCCTTCTCTCCCCCACAAGGAGGAAGGAGAAAATGTCAATCAGAAAGACTATACAACCTGTCAAGACAGAAAGCATAAAAACTCCCCTCCCCTCTTTCCAGAATTGTTAAGTCTGTATCAGGTAGTGGTTCAGAAACATATCTATTCTCTTACCCAGGGGAAAAGTGTCTGACTAGAGATGAAAGTTCCATTTAAAACAGGGAAACAATTTCTGACCCTCTGCATGCCCTGTGACCAGTCTAATTCAACAGAATGATTCCGGTTGACCTATTTTATATTTTTTTCATCTTTAAGCCTAATAAGAAATAAGTGTACAACTTTAAATGCAGTTTTCTATTTTTGCTTACATTGAAACACTCTTTGTACTCAGGCAAACCTTTGTAAAATTCAGTTTTAAGTATTTAGTAATCACTCAAACAAATATTTCAGTGTGCTTAGTCTCTTCCCATGACTGAAAAAACATTTTAATATTATGCTATTACAGTTTATTTCCTCACACACATTAAAATTCAGTCCAATGGAGCATGAAACTGACCATTTTGAAAACAATACTTTAGTAAATTTTGCTAAAAAAATTGATACTTATAATTATTTTGAGAATTGGAAGAACTAGCTCAATGCATATGATATTTGTTAAGATTCACGATATATATTACAATAGATTATTTTGCTTGTCACTTTTCTATGATGCCAGCAATATATTCTAATTCCTTTAACTTACTACGGTAACCAGTATTTCATTAACTGTTAAAAAATAGCTTTCTTGTATGATAGGACAATTAGTACTACTACAGATTTGTTCTACTGACAGAAAACAGTATTATATGTTTGTTTGATAACTACCTTTTCTAAACAGTGTGCTCATTAAGTTTTCCCATTAAAATATTGCAGTGTTGGTTTTGTTATCAATTTAACTGATATATGAACACAAAATATTAAATGTGATGTATTATAGTTGATTTCAACTTATAGACTTTCTTGGAATATCTTTTACTGTATGTGTTTTCTATTTTTGAAATATAGAAATGATATGGTTGAAGATGGGGCCCTGTTCCAGAACTGCTAGAAGTTGGCAAAAGAACAGGAGAGATGCTAAGTGTGAACCTCAGGTTAGTGGATCACCCATCTTGGCCTGAGTGTCATCTGAGTGCCACAGTAGCTGAGTCCCAAGAGGAGCTAGCGACCTCCCCAGTCCTGAGCCCATTCTCTCCTCTCAACTTCCTGGTCCTTCCCTGCCCAAGTATTAGGTTCTTGAGTTCAAGTCTCTGAAGGGAATTTCAGGACCATCACATGTTAATGAGTAAGAACTGTTGTATTGAAGGAGAAAAAGAAAAAAACAGTCTCCTTTTTGAAAGTGAGAAGGGGAGGAGGAGGCAATACATGTGATGATCCCCACTTTATACATGCCGGTTATTGGGGAGCTATTTTTTTGATGAACTCTTGTTTTTTCCTCTCTGGTGGTATGCAAGTATTTTCATTTATCAGTCTTGTTTGCCAACTTGAAACTCCTATTACATCCCTTTCATTTCACCCTCAAGAGATTTGAACGCTTGAAATTTTACAATGGAACAGGGCTGAAGGCTTGTTTTCTGGAACTGCTTCCTGCTGAAATTTGGGCATAAATCCTACCTATTGGGTTCAATTCCTTGGTCCCTATCTGTCCCTGTTGTAGGAGGAGGGGCAGGATGGAGTAGAAAGAGGTGGTCACTTTGTCTAAAAGAGACTGATAATAGGCATCCTCCAGTGGCAGTGGATTAAACCCCTAACAGACTGTCAACTGGAGGTGGAATTTTTGTAACTTAGAAGAGACAAATTTTACCAAGAGATTAAAAATATAAGGACTCCAAAGTGGAGGAAAATGATTGCTTTTAAAGAGCCAAGAAAGGGAGAAAACAAGTGACAGGAGGGGAGACTCGATAGTCTTCCAAACCTCCTGAGTCAGGGACTCTGAATAAGTAGACTGTTTTAACCATTGTCATGTGGGATAATTTTGTTTGCATTGATCTCAACTGCACGAGATATATTACTATAAAAAAAGCAAGAGAAATTGGCTATAGTACAGACTCCACCATGCTCTTCTAAAAAGAAATTCAGAGCTAGTAATAATTGTAGTAATTATTCTTCAAACTGAAATAATTTCCTATGTGTAGTTTCCCCATTTCTTAGATATATTTCATACACCATGCCCTCCACTAAATCACCAAGTGTTCTTCCCCATTGTCCAGTTCCAGGTCTTTTAAGTCTGTTGTTCTCCCCTTAAAGATAAAATGAGAATAAAGAAATAAGTTAATTTTAGAAAGCTTTTTATAGTAATGGTTGGGGTTTATATAAAATGGGCAGAAAAGAGATTTTCCTGGTGGAGTTTATTTTCACAGAGGCAGAGAATCAGGGATGTAAGAAAGAAAATAGACAATGTTACCAATAGAATTATCCATGTCCACCACATTTACTTATCCAAAGGGATTCTTTAAAGAGGAATTCAAGGTCTTCCATTGGCTCACTAGCATAGGTCAGGTCTGGCTTGTTTTTTTTTTTTTTTTATAGTAAAGTTGCAGGAATCAGTGACAGGCAGGAAGAGAGTAGGAATCACATTATGTCACTTAGTTGTTCATCTTGGTTGTTCCCTCAGGCCCAGGATGCAAACCCAGATCTTTGGGTTGTATGTGAACTGCGCCCACCATAGATGGCTGACCAAACTGCTACTCCACCAAAGCATTTCAGGTTTTACTTCTTGTCCAGCTGGCCTTTCTCCTGGAACATGAGGCTTTATTCAGGACAAGTGTTCCCAGTGCACAATGCCTTCAAATTTTACTGCAATTAGGGTACTTGAAAGAACTGTGTAAAAGCCCCTCCATTTAGGCAAGAGTTGATCTGAGGGGATCTCTTCCTCCTAATTTTTAGGGGAACTTTTTCTCCTGGGTTTATTTTGGCCTGAACCTGGGTTGAGCGATGACCCACAAAAACTCTGTGGACACCAGGGTACAATACTCAAGTTTTTGAGTCCCTTAAGAAAAATGACTTCAAGATCCTAATGACTCCGTGCAATGATTTTTTTGAGGAAAGAAACTGTTGCCTAGTAACCTAAGAGGGAGGGGGTGGCAGGAGGAGGGCGGGGGCCAGCTTTTACTAAGGATGGTGCCCTCCCAGTCCTGAAGGAACTGTGTAACCATTTGAATTGTTCTGCCTGTTCATGCATAACTAAGAGGAAGATTTTCTCCAAATGAAGATATTTTATTTTTCTGGCTGGCAATTCACCAAATGAGAGTAGGCACAAGAAGAGAAAGAAATCTCATTAGCTTGTGTCCCTGGCCTGTTTAGAAGGAAAAGAAATAGGGATGACAGCACAGGTTGCAGAAACTCCAGTGATGAGGAGTTCCCAGAAGGGGAAGAGGGAGTGTTGAGCAGAAGGAGGTGAGTTGGCTCTCTTAGAAGTGAAGGATGAATGATCTGCTTTTATAGAAGCTTTACTTACAGTTTAGAAAGTTGATGTAGCTCGGAGTTGTCAGTTGTTGGGCAAGAGACGACAGCCAGTGCTCCAGTGGTCCTGCGTGGTGGTTCTATCCAAGAGCAAGAGAGTGAGAGCAACAGCGTGACACAGGAGCACAACAATTACCTGATTCCTGTACCTCCAGGAAGTCCACTTTAGAGTTGCAGCAACTTTTGTGCCATTCCAAGAGTTTCAAAGAAATCAAGAAAGTTAACTCAACAATGCTTCTCCTGGCTGGTTTGCCAAAATGATATGGGGTAAAGACGGGACGCTGTTGCAGAAGCACTGGAGGCTAGCAGAGGGACAGGGATGGATGCCAAGTGTGGGCCTCAGGTTTATTGGGTCACCCAGCCCATCCTGAGTAGCTGGTTTCCAAGGGAGCACAGTGCCAAGAGGGGCTGACTGCTTCCCCTGTCCCATACCCATCCCCTCTTCTCACCTTCCTGGTCCTTCCCGCCCCCTAAGTGATAGGTTCTTGAGCTCAAATCTCCAAAAGGAATTTCAGGACCACTCAGAGAGTTAATGAGTAAGAAGAGTTGTATTGGAAAAGAAAATAAGTAAAAGAAATAGAAAAATCACTGTCAAGAGAGTGGACTTCTTTAAAAGGAAGAAAGGAAACAAGAAGCAGCACACATGATGTCCCCCAACTTTATTTGTGCCAGTAATTGGGGAGCTATTTTGTTAATTAATTCTGATTTTCTCCTCTCTGGCTCATTTCTGTTTTTTTTGATAAGTATAGTTTTCATTTATTCTTTTTCCCTCATTCTTTTTAATTTATTTAAACTTTTAATATGAAATAATCTGAAACTCAGAAATGGGTTAAGAATACTAAGTATAATTCCAGGATACCTTCACTCAGATTCACTAGTTGATGTAGTTTGACATTTTCTTGATTATTACTTCTCTAAATAAACAGTAATAGTTTTTTCTGAACCATTTGAGACTAAGCTCCATACAAAATATCCCTTTACTTGAAAACGCTTAAGCTGAATTTCCTAAGGACAAGAGAATTGTTTTACATAATCACAATGTGATGATCAAAATCAGGAAACTTAGATGGCCACAATGCTATTATCTAACAAATCATCTATTTTCAAACTTTTCCAGCTTCCCCATAATGCTTTTATTTCAAAGTTTTGTTGCTGTAATGGTGTTTCATCAATTAAAAGTAACTTGTATGTGTAGGTTCCCCCATTCCAAAAATACATGTGAACACACCCTGCCTGCCATCAAACCACCAAGCTTTCTTCAACATTGTCCAGTGGGCTCTGTCATCACTTCCCACAACCCATTCCATTCCCTCTTGATAACTTCAGTTCTATTGCTAGTGTCTAAGGGTTGGTGTTTCACCTACTCCTTTGTTTTGCTAATTCACATTCCATCTATGAGTGAGATCATCTGGTATCCTTCTTTTGACTTATTTCCCTTGGCATAATCCCCTCCAGATCCATCCATGTTGATTCAAATAACAGAATTTCATCTCTTCTAAGGGTTGTGCAGTATTCAGTTATATATATATATATATATATATACATATATATATTATATGTATATATATAATATATATATATCTTCTTTAGCCATTCATCTGACATTGAACACCTAACTAGTTTCTAGTTCTTGGCTATTTTGAATAGGGCTGAAGTAAACATAGAGATGTATAAATCTCTGTGAATTAGTGCTTTTGTATCTTTTGGGTAAATACTTAGAAGTAGGATGATGAGATAATATGAAGTTTCATTATTCAACTTTTTGAGGGAGCTCTATACTCTTTTCCATAGATTTTGGATCAATTTGCTTTCTCACCAACAGTGTGAAAGTATTCCCTTTCTCCACAGCCTTTTTCAACATTTGCAGTTTCTAGACTTTTGGATAATAACCAATCTCTCAGGTGTAAGGTGATATTTCATTGTTGTTTTGATTTGCATTTCCCTGATAGTCAACAAACAGGAGCATCTTTTCATGTTGTTGTTTGCCATATGTATATCTTCATGGGAAAAATGCCTCTCCATTTCTTCTTCGTATATTTCAATTGGATTGCCTTTTTTATGCTTTTGCGCTTTATAAGCTCTTTGTATATTTTGGTTATTAAGCCTTTGTCAGAAATTTGACCATAAATACCTTCTCTCAGTAAGTAGGTTGTGTTTTTGTTTTGGTGATGCTTTCTTTTCTGTGAAGACAATTTTTGGTTTGATGTAGTCCCAAATGTTTATTTTTATTTTAGTTTCCATTGATGATGGAGTTGATTCCTCAAGGACCTTTCTAAGGCTGATGTCATGGAATGTTTTTACTATGATGTCCTCCAACAATTTTATGGTTTCTGTTCTTATATCTAAGTCTCTAGTCCACTTTGAGTCAGTTTTTGTGAATAGTATTATAGAGTACCCTAGCTTCATTCTTTTGCATGTGTTTGTCCAGATGTCCCAACACCATTTATTGAAGAGATTTTCCTTTTTCTATCATATGTTTTTGGCTCCTTTGTTATAGATGAGCTGACCTTAAGTGAGTCAGTGAGTTTCTGGTGATCCAGTTCTATTCCACTGATCTGTGCTTCTCTGGCTATTCCAGTACCATCTCATTTTGATCACTACAGCTCAATGTCTGGGAGTGTAAGCCTCTGGATTTGTTCCTTTTGCTCATAATTGATTTGACTAATTCGGGTCTTTTGTTGTTCCATACCAATTTTAAGACTTCTTTTCTATTTCCTTGATATAAGACCATGGGATTTCTATGGGGATTGCATTAAATCTGCATATTGCATTAGGTAAGAGAACCATTTTAACAATTGATTCTTCTCGGCTATTAGCAAGGGATGTCTTTCCATCTCTTTCTCTTTTCTTTTAAACAGGACTTACAGTTTTCTTTGTACAGATTTTTCACTTCCTTTGTTAATTATACTCCAAGATATTTGTTTTTAACTTCCATTTTAAATAGTATGGTTTTCTTTATTTCATTTTTTTCTAGTTTGTTGTTTATGTATAAAAATGCAATGGATTTTTGTGTATTGATTTTATAACCTTCGACTTTACTGTATTTGTTGATAAGTCCTAGAGCTTTTTCACAGAGATTTTAAGGTGATATATATATGTGTGTGTATATATATATATAGCCATGTTGTATGCAAATAGTGATAGTTTTGCTTCCCGCTTTATGATTTATGTTCATTTTGTTTCTTATCTTGCTTAATTTTCTGGCTATGACCTCCAGTATGATGTGAAACAGCAGTGGTAAGAGCAGATAGCCTTTCCTTTCTCCTGATCTCATAAATAATGCTTCAATTTTCACCATTGACTATGATGTTGCCTGTGAGGCTTATCAAATATACAAATATTTTTTGAGAATTTTTGCATCTATGTTTGTCAGAGTAATTGATTTGTAATATTTTCTTGCTGATGTCTCTATCGGCTTTCAGTGTCACTGTGTTGTTAGTCCCATAAAAAGTGTTTCAAAGTGTTCCTTTTTTTTCAATATTCTGGAAGAGTTTGAGAAGAATAGGCATTAATTCTTCTATTGTAATAAAACTCATTAGAAAAGCCATCTGGTCCTGGGCTTTAATTTTTAAGAAGAATTTTGATCATTTCTTCAAATTCCTTGTTTAATTGTCTGCTCAAATTTTCTGATTTTTCTAGGTTCAATCTTAGTAGACTGTGTTTTTCTAAAATCTGTCCAAGTTTTCAAGGTTGTCCACTTTATTGACAAAGAGCTGTTCATAGTAGTCTCTTTTGATGCTTTACATTTCTGTGGTTTCTGCTATAATTTCTTCCCTTTCATTTTTCATTCTAGTTAGGAGAGTGTTCTGTCTTCTGGTTTTCTTGTAGTTTCAGATAAATTTCATGAGTTTTGTGTTATGTCTATGAAGAATGTCTTTGGAATTTTGTTGGAGATAGCATTAAATATGTATATTACCTTGGTCAGTATGGCCAATTTGATTATGTTAGTTCTTCCAACCCATGAGCATGGAATATCTTTCTATTTCTTTGTGTCATCTTCTGCTTCTTTCAGCAGTTCTCGCAGTTCTCATGGAATAGGTCCTTTACTAATTTGATTAAGTTTAATCTAAGGTTTTAATTTTTTTCATGGAATTTTCAATGGTATTGTTTTCTTCAGTTCTCTTTCTGTATTTTCATTGTTAGCATACAGAAATGCAACAGATTTTTTTTAATATTAATTTTATAGTCAGCCATTTTACTGTATTTGTTCATTATTTCTAGTAGCTTTTTACTTAAGTCTTTTGTGTTCTTTATGTACATTTTCATGTTATCTGTGAATAGTGAAGGTTTTATTTCTACCTTTCCTATTTGGATACCTTCTATATCTTTTTCTTGACAATTGCTTTGGCCAGGACCTTGTGCACTTGAGAAGAATGTGAAATATGTAGTCAGTGGATAAAGTGCTTGGTATATGTCACTTATGCCTAACTGTTCCAAATGGTCATTCAAAACTCCTGTTGCCCTGTTAATTTCTGCCTGGTCGATCTGACCATTATTATAAATGAAGTGTTGAAGTCTTTACTATTATTGTGATGCTGTTGATATCTCTCATCAGTTCCAATAATATCTGCTTAATATATTTTGATGCTGTTTCATTTGACACATTAATGTAAATAAGCATTATGTCTTCTTGGATTGACACCTAAATCACTCCATTCTCTGTCTTTTGCTATGCTTTTATTTGGAAGTCTGTTTTATCTAAATATGCCTGTTCCCACTTGTTTTTTGGTTGCTGCTGACTTTGAGCCTATGTTTTTCACTGAAAGAATGCAACAGAAGTTTGGGTTGTGCCTTTGAGCACTTTTGTGTCATTTCGTGAGTTCAATCCATCAACGTTTAGGATTATCATTGAGATGTAACTGTCTATTGTCATTTTGTAGTTTACCTTCTAACTTGCTACAGATAGTGACTTGATTCTTCTCTTTCTCTTTTTAGGTAGGTTGAGTGCAATTATTTTTTGTTGATTTTCCTTTTTGTTTCTGCTTTGGTTTTTCCCTTGTGATGTCTTTTGAGGTTACTCTAAGGTTAGCATTAAGAATTCTATGTTTATTTCCTATTCTTACTTGAAAGCAGATTAGCTTTGCACTCATTTAAACATCTAAATTTTTATTCTTTTATTCTCCTCTCTTTCTCCCCACACTGTATATTTTGCTGTCTTACTCTTTTAAGTGGGTTTTATTTGCACTTTATAGAGCTTCTTTCAGTGCTTTTTGTAGCACTGATTTTGTGGTGATTAATTCCTTTAACTTTTGCTTATTTGAAAATATTTTTTATCATTCCTTCAGTTCTATATGATAATCTCACAGCTGTAGTACCCTAGGATGAAAATCTTTTTTTTATAGCACTTTGAATATGTCATGCCATTCCCTTCTGACCTATAAAATTTTAGTTGCAAAATCCACTGACAATCTTCTGGGGACTCCTTGTATATGAGTAGTTTTTTCTCTAGCTGTTTTTAAGATTCTTTTTTATCTTATATTTTTTGCATTTTGACGATAATGTGTCTTCATGTAGGTCTGTTTGGGTTTCTTTTGTCTGGAACTTTTGAGTTTCCTGGATTTGGAGACTTGCTTCATTCTCAACTATTATTTCTTCAGTTGTTATTTCTTTAAATACAGTTTCTGCTTCTCCTTTCTTTTTCTTCTCCATCTGCTACCCCTATGATGTGAATGTTGTTCCTTTTGATGTTGTCTGGTAGAACCTCAAATGCTGACTTCACTTTGTTTGATTCTTTTTTTCTCTTTGCTTGTATTCTGGAGTGAATTGCTCTGCCTTTTATTCTAGCTCATTGATTCTATTGGAAGCTTCATCGTTCCTATACCTATTGAGTTCTTTAGTTCAACTATCATCTTAATTTCTTTGACTCTTACTTCATTTCATTTCTCTCTTTGTTGTTCTCATTTTCTTTTTCTATTGTTTCTTGATTTTTATGAATATAGTCATCACTGTTGTCCTAAGTTCCTCTTCAGGTCATTTGCATGTCTGTTGTACTCAGGTTTCCCCTTGGGACTTTAACTGGATTCATCATTTCATTTATACTTCTCTGTGTCTTCACTCTGTTTAGCATTCACAGTGTTTATGTTTCTGTGGGTAAGGTAATGGTATTGTTTAGATTATCGATTTGCACTGGATAAACCTGGATCTTGGTTTGGAATTTCTTGAGTTTTGTGTTGCCACCAATGATTGAATTTCTTGAAGTCTTAGGTGAACTCTGCATCAGGGCCTGAGAGTTTAACCTATGGGCTTGGAGTTTGGTGGGATGCAGACCTTTCCTCCAATATTACAGATCTGAATGGCAATGATCATCTTGTCATTAGCCCACAATCAGTAATCAGGCTGTAGTTTTACTTTCAACCACAGATTTATGCTAGTGGGTATCTATGAAGTTTCCTCCCTTCTGGAAAACTCTCTTCTTCCTTTAAACCAGGGATGGTATTTCTGGTGGCCAGATCTTGTGGCCCTAGTGCAATATGATAGGAGGGGTTGGGATATTTTCTTAGCTGCTTCCAGTTATGATGGAATCCATGTGTAATTTTTATTCAGGTGCTGCTATTCAAACTACTGGGGCACTGGTCCTCCTGCCATCTTGTGCCAATATCTTCTCTTCCTGCTCCATGTCCTGGTCCCACTATCAGACTCTATGATATCAGAGTGACTCTCTGGGAAGACTGTTCTTCCCAAGGTTCCACCCCTTCTACCACAGGTTTTTTTATTCCCTGAGGCTAGGAGTACCAAATCCATAATGTAGCTCTGAATGCCGACATCTTTGCCTACCATTTCTGGTGGTGAATTCTGCTCCAGTCTCTGTAATTTCCAAGGTCATGCTTTTTATCTAAAGGTAAAGGAACTCCTCTATGGTTATTCTTCACTATTCCTATTATAAAAACTTAACACCATAGATCAGATACCCAATGTGAGAAATCTGCCAGTTCCTAAATCACCCGTATCTATTTCTGTTTAAGTATCAAGGAAATCACCGTTGGGTAGATTCATGGGCTCTTTGGACTCACTTTGGATCAAGACAACCTTTTTTGCCAAGTCTGCATTTGCTGCATTACGACATGAGAACTTGAAGAGTTTAGTCCCAGATGTCAGGGTTCAGCTCAGTCTGTTTACAACAGCCCTGAAAAGATCTGTATGTTTTGTTTTTCTCAATGTACAGTACTCTGATAATTGGTCAGATGACAGCTTGGGGGAAGAGATTGATAATCTTTATTGAATCCCCTTTATGTGATTTTGGAGCTTTCTTCTAGGAACATGACTTCCCCTTAGATGAACTCTGGGTCTTAGAAGTGATTTACATCTGAAAATATGACAATAGGATTGGGCTTTTCACTGTGGCAGCTGATATAAGTCTTCTGCTTACATGTTTTTCATCTTGTTCGGTTTTTGTTATTAGTAAAGAAATACCTCATTGACTATCTCCCCCTAAGAACACATAGCCAGCTATGCATTAATATAGATACTTGTAGGTCAACACACCTTGGTTGCCACGATAGCCTTGGTCCCCATCACGGTAATTGTGTTTACCTAACACTTGACTATTAGGTAAACCATCTGACTTCAATTATTCCAGAATCTCTTTGGCAATAAGAAGCCTAAAGTGATAGGATCTCCTATCATCCTACCTGACATACAGAAGATAATCCCTCAAGGTTCTCAACAATTCCATTGCTCTTCTCTCTAATGAGTTCTTTAGAGATTTATCAAAAGGATGAACTCCTAGAAAACACAGTCATAGGGCAATGCTGAAATCTTAAATACTAGACCGATTTAACATCTAGACCTCTTTTTCCCTTTTTCAATACTCTGCAGTGTATTTCTGGCAACTCCATCTAATTCACTCCACTGTGTGGATGTTTCCATTTTGTTCTTGCCAGGACATGAAGTTGCAAACTTTGGAACAGCGCTAGCATTTCAATAAATTACTCTTTTTCCACATGACATCAGTACACCCTTACATGTAATCCTCAAAAACCTGCTAATACATATTAACTGTATCTTGCCATAGTTCCAATGACAAACCTAATTCTTCCTATAGGGCTACCGTACATTCCTATTTATACATTTCTTTGCCCCATACTATTGGCATAGAGGCAATGAGATAAAGTTAGGGCACATCTTGAAGAGGACATAAAGTTTGTGAAGTAAGTGCTTCAGCTGGAGCTTTTTTATCCAGTTGTTGTGATAGTAACAAACTTTAGTAAAGAGTACTAGGGAAGATGACCACTTCTGAAATCTGAAAGTTTAAGGGAATTTGTGGGTTCAGAGTTCTCAAATATACCCACCCAAACACTCACATACTTGACCTTAGGCTTCAATCCCTTCCCTATCAAGTTCTTGATTTAAGTATAGGAGACCTTCCCAACCAGCATATATAGATTTCTTTATGGCTTAGCTGTCTTGAGATCAAATATTGTGCCTTGTATTCAGCACAGATTCCCTTTGTTAAAAAGAAGCTGAGCGTTTCTTCAATGGCTCCATATTATATTTTTGGGTTTAAAGCCTACATTAATGCCATAAATTGATAGACTGATTGAATTGAAAGTATTCTGCATTTCAAGGCTTTTAAATCAAGTTATAAAAGATTGAATCCACAGATTTTATACTTATCATTGTCTACATATTTCTATATGTTTCTTACATATGAGGTACCATGTGTACATCCTTCGAATCTACTTAAGAATCACAGATAAGTATCCTAGCAATTTGTTGCTTTAGGGTGTAGATACCTTACTGCTTATTCCTAGGAAAAAATGGCCCCTATAGCCACTTACCAGACAAGCGTTTCAAAATTAGAATCCCACTGTTCTCTGAAAACTACCCTTGGTATCAACAATCTTCTTGTGCATTCTCCAGAAGCAAACAATGAGACATGGATTTGGATGTTAATAGAGTATTTTGGAGCTGATTTGAAGTGACACAATAAGGAAATGTGAGCATGAAATAAGAAAGAAAAAAACCATAAAAGGATACATTGAAGGCAATGTTTTTATAGTGGGAAATGAGGACTGAATTCCAAGGGGACCTTCAAAGAAAGGAGGAGGAGACTTAAAAAAATTCCCACAAGAGGGTAGAGAAGCTGGATCATTTATCCATTAATATCCACTTCCTATTATTTAAGGATGATGTCCACAGGCATTAACTCCCTGGACTTCTGAGGTAGTGTGTGTGTTAGAGCAAAATCCCTGATTCTGGAGATCATCCTCTCTGTAAAATAGACAGATACCTGAATTAGAAATCTATCACTGTGCAGAACTCAAGTGAGTACCAGGAAATGAGACTGGGATATAAATCTCATATATTTGTATATTTATATGAATGAAATTATTGTACATGTCTCACATGAATTTTATGATAAAACTAATTAAATAAAAAAATTTATGTCCACATAGATTCCCTACTGAAAGACAATGTTCTGAGATAGAATCGTATTCTAATTCTCTTGCAACTCCATTTGATATGCTTGTATAAGAAATTGACAGAGAAGGAACAAAAATTGCTAGTAAGCATTCTAGCTTGAATGATAACATTACAGCACACCATAAATAAGTAGAAACCATGTCATGTTATAATAATCTATTATGAATCAATAGATTCAATATTATCATCTAATAACTAAATGCTTCTTTAAATTAAATTTTAATCACTGAGCATGAAAATTGTTATATAGCTGTTGTGTGTCCTGAGTATATATGAAGTTATCACATGAGAAAAATTGACTGCTTAGTTTGGACAACTGACTTGTTAATGTTCTTTCTGTTACATTTAATATAATTTTTACTGATTTTTCCTTCAACTGACATATACACTGTAGATTTACCACCCAAACTGAAATATAAGTCTTTTTTTCTAGGGAAAAGACTTGAGAGAGGACAAAGAGAATTAAAACATGTTTTACTAGGAAAATAGTTAAATATCCTGCTCTTTCTCCTATGAATTTCCTTAACAAGAGCTCATATCTGATGGCCCAGGTCACTGCCTCAATCTAGAAGTTCCAGATGCTGCACTTCAGGGAACCTCACTGGTACTTCTGGCTGCAGTTTTCCTTCAAGTTCTGACCACAGGGAATAACAGCAGTGCTTCAGCCAGACTTGGTGCTGACGCCAGGGAGTCAACTCTCTAGCTACCAAAGTTCAGCAACTCGGAGACTTGGTTAGGTCAGGTAATTCTATAAATAGCTGAGACAAGGTACCAATGAAAAGATTTACCAGGCTGATGATTCAGACCATTTGAAAGAATGACCCTGTTGCTATTTTACTTTTATAGTGAAAAATACAAGAATACGTTTTATTATCAGTAGAACTTTATAACCTCAGTCATAAAACCAGATGTAAAAACCCCCCCTTTTCAGGTGATTTTCCTTTTTAGTAGCTGAATCAAATACCAAACCTGCAGCCGCATTGGGGAGCAGATTGTCATTTGGAGAGGATGTCCAGGTAAATGCATTTTGATATGGGGGAGGGAAAAAGGATGTTGATGGTTGATCAGTAAAAACTAAAGAACTGACGGTGTCCTTGGTTACATTCAGGAATTACTGGGCACAGGGTAGCACAGGAACAGCACAGAAAATAGACTTGTCGACCATGATAAGACTTACAAGGAACCCAAAAATCTGGTTCTAGCACATCAGGTGAAGCTGGAAACGATGATAGCATCCAAAGGAATCCAAAGAGGCAAAAGGATTTTATAAACCAGACTTGAGGGCTTGAGCAAAAGAAAGACAAAGAACATGGAAAGGTATTGGTATTTGGCATTGACAAAGGTCAAAGAATAAATCCAAATATTCACGCAGCTAAAATGCATAGAACTGAATGATTTAGGTCCCTCTATAAGAAGTTTTCTCAGAATGGGCAGAGAAAAGTTATTTGGTGAAGATTTCTTTTTGTGGGACAGGAAACAGCCACTGCTGGTGATTCCAAAATAATTTAGGTGTCCTGGCAGGCACTGGACACTAGAATGTCACTCCTTTAGGCCCCTCTTCCTTGTTTTCCTGGGTGCCTGACCCTTCAGGGTGTAAACAACCATTTCAGAAAATGACTTCAGGACAGGGCCAGGGACCCACCTTCTTTTTCTCTTGTCCTCACTCGAGTCTGATATCCTTATTGGAGTAACTTTGTCCTCAGTAACTTCTGGGTACTTAATCTTGCATGCTTCATTGTAGTTCCAAATGTCATGTCTTTCAATTGGGGAGAGGAGAAAAATAGAGTAGCTATCTTTAGTGATTTCAAAATAATGTCCTTTTCAGTAATGAACAGGAGAAGCAGTGGCAAAAAGAGTTTTAAGTCTGATAGGGGCAATTCAGCAAGAGGATATTATTTAGGCTACAATTACAATCTCAAATACAAATGAAAATCATTACATTAAATAATGTTATATAGGCTCTTATAATCTATTTTATATATGCATAATCTTATTTAAATTGCATAAAGCTAATATTGTATCCTAATTTTGAGCAATGAAACAAAAGTGTGGGGCAGTTATATACATATACATGGAGCTAGGAATTGATCCTACTCAGAAGCAAGATATTTTCTATATCATCATGCTATGAATCTACTAAGATTCTAACCCAGTAAGAAAATCCTGTGTTTTTTCACACAGGTTGTGCAACTTTTCAGTCCTGATCTTTTGACTTCATGGCTACCTCTGTCTAAATGTGCTTCCATCCCATGACTCCAGAGAAAAAACATGCTCATCCTTAAAAAGTTTTGCTCAAATAACTTAATGTGATGACATTGCTGAATTTTTTAAAATAATTCACTCTTAATTCCCACTCCAACTAAGCACATGTGATTTAATTTCTTGTCTTTATTTCCATGTTCTTCTTTGAATGGTAGCTTTTTAAATTCTAGACGTCTTATCTATATATATGTTCCAAGTGCCAGACACAAAACGTGACCCATATTTTCTGGATGACTGTTATGTTAAAAAGGGAGAAATGCAATGTGAAAACTGGTTGGAAAATAATAGATAATTCACACGCACATTTTTCTATGTCATCTTTAGGTACCAATCTTTTGATGCAGCCTTTGGAAACCACAGCACCATCACAGAGTTCATCCTCCTTGGACTGTCTGCTGACCCTGACATTGAGGTTCTGCTCTTTGTACTTTTCCTGGGGATTTACCTCTTGACTCTGCTGGGCAACCTGACAATGGTGCTGGTGATCAGGACTGATTCTCACCTCCAGACACCCATGTACTTCTTTCTAAGTCACCTCTCTTTCCGGGACCTCTGCTTCTCTTCAGTCACTGTGCCCAAGATGCTGGAGAACCTCCTGTCTCAGAGGAAAACCATCTCAGTAGAGGGCTGTCTAGTTCAGATCTTCTTTGTGTTTATCACTGCTGGCACTGAGCCCTTTCTCCTCTCAGTGATGGCCTATGACCGCTATGCTGCCATCTGCCACCCACTGCTCTATGGTCAGATGATAAGTAGACAGCGATGTATCCAGCTTGTGTGGGGCTCATGGGGACTGGGATTTCTGGATGCACTCATCAATGTCCCTCTGGCAATAAAAATGGATTTTTGTGATACCAATACCATTGCACATTACAGCTGTGAGCTACCCTCTCTCTTCCCTCTGTCTTGCTCTGATGTCTCCACCAACCTCATTGTCATGCTTTGCTCTCTCATCCCACATGCCCTTGTAACTTCCTTCTCAATCTTTTTCTCTTATGTCTGCATCGTCTTCACCATTCTGAGAATGACCTCTACCTCAGGCAGAAGTAAGGCTTTTTCCACCTGCTCCTCTCACCTCACTGCAGTGATCTTATTCTATGGCTCTGGTTTTCTCCGTTATCTCATGCCAACCTCAGGATCCAGTCTGGAGCTGATCTTCTCTGTGCAATATAGTGTGCTCACTCCCATGCTGAATCCACTCATCTACAGCCTAAAGAACAAGGAGGTAAAGGCAGCCGTGAGAAGAACATTGGAAAAATATTTGCAATGCTTTTGGTGCAGGATAAAGAGAGAGGGTGATGGATAATTAGAAAGAAATCCATGAAGCAAAACATGGGTGAGTCGACACTAAGTAGAATTTCCTGACTACTCATGATGTCAAATTTGACAATGATGAAAAAAATTAGAAAATGATTTGAGGGTAGGACCAATGATTATGGAAAAGATCATTTAATCCAATCTCATTTAGAGGCAAGAAAATATAGTAAATATGGACTTCGTATTACAAGATTTGGAACTAAACATATTAATTATTTTCATTTCATCCTGTGTATACATAATTGAGGCTGATGTGGGATAAGTTATCATTATTTGTAGTTAGGTTTTGGAAAAATGCTGAAAGGTGGAGTTTTTCTAAATAAGTTCCTGAATATTTTGAGAACATCACAATGAATTCATAGAGACAACAGTGGTGAGATATAGTTAGAACTGTTAGAAGAGAAATGAGTGAGTTCAAAAGGGCTAAGTCTTTCCCAAATGTTTGTTTTTAGTGGGAACTTCAGTTGGGACTGCAACCTGTGAAGAAATCCATTCCTAGAATGGATTTTCAGACTTGTTTGTTCCCCTTAGCAGGGTTTAAGAAGGCCCCACAGCTTCAGAGAATGGAATACTATAAGGAAAATTGAATACGAAAAAACCAGAAGTGCCAGAACATTGCAAAATTGATAGTTGCCCATGGATCTAAGGCAACTGCTTGACCAGTGACAATTTAGATCCACAGCTGGAGACAGAATTCCCTTTGGAACTTACCATAAGGTTCAAAGTGAGGCTTGGGGTGATAGGAATATGTGATAACCATTACAAATATGCAAATATAGTCTGGAATCTGGGCAGAATTGAAAAATAAGACACGGTTAGTCACCTATCTACATTTCCCTTATGGACTCTCTCCAATCCTTTATTACCCTATTCATATCTAAATGCCCAGATACCACATTCTCCCTTGCAGGAGTCTTGTATTTCTCTAACTATCCAGTGGATCAGTGACAATTCACTGAAAGTTAATTGATCTAAATGTCCTTTCCTAGCCATACATTTGTAAAGTAATGCATTTTTTTAGACTCTAAGACAAAACATTTCAAATTATTATAGAACAGCAATATTTGAGTAGATTCAGTATTTGAGGATAATTTTGTATATGGAGAATTTAAGATTAGAAATTAAGATTAATTAGATTAATTAAGATTAATTTAAGATTAGATTATTATTTATCATTATTAGCCATGATTTTTACTGTGAAATCATAATTTATTATGCATATTGAATATTCATCAATATAAAATGATATTGTTAGGCTATCATTAATGTAAAATTCATCAAGCATACATTTTGAGAATCATTGCTTACATTTTCTTTATGTTATTCACATGCATATATATTAATATACATAATACACCATGTAAATTTATAGATAGTAAAGCTGTTGAGCAAGTGTAGTAGTATGGAATGGATGTAATAAAATATTTGCTGTTTCCTGTCAATTTTTTGCTATATTCTAAATAGGAAGTTAACTAGAAATGTAATACTCATTAATATGTGTCAAAATATTCTAATTACAAAGAAATAGAAATTAGACTATCAAAAGTTCATCTATAAAGAAATGATATTTCAGTCTTCCATGTTTATACAAATTCCTGTGTTTATAATTAAGCATTTTCCTTATGTCTTTTTTACTTAGCTTCAGGGAAAGGAATCACCCTTCTGTCCCCCACATGGCAGGGAGAGAATGTAAATCAGAAAGACTGTATTTCCCCTCAGGAGAGAAGGTATCAAAATTACCCTTCCCAATTCCTAGAGTTGTTAAGCCTGTATCAGGTAGTGGTTCACTAGCATATATATTCTCATACTCATGGGAAAAATGCCTGACTAGAGTGGAAAGTTCCATTTAAAATGGGGAAACAACTTCTGACCCACTGCATGCCCTATGAAAAATCCAGCTCAACAGGATGATTCTAGTTGACATATTTTATATTATTTTGCATCTTTAACCTTAATAAAACAAAAGTGCACAGCTTTATATGAATATTTTATTATTATTTATATTGCAAATACTTTTAGTGTTAATGCAAACCTTGAAAATATCAGTTCTCATTATTTCAATTATCTCTCAAATACATATTTCAAAATGTTCTTAGTAATTTCCCATGACCGAAAAATATTTTAATATTACACTGTTATAATTTATTTCCTCACACATATTAAAATACATTCCAAGGAAGCATGAAACTGACCATTTGTAAAACAACAATGTAGTAAATATTTCAGAAAAAATTTTGGTATTTAAAATTGTTTGGAGAATTCAAAGTACAAGGTCAATGCATATTATAATTGCTAAGTTTCATTATATATTTCAACAGATTATTTTGCAGAAGATTTTGCTTGTCTCTTTACCAGGGTGTCAGCAGTATATTTCAATCTCTTTCATTTACCATGGTCAGATGTATTTCATATACTGTTTTAAAAATAACTTACTTGGTTGATCAGTAATTTGATACTACTACAGGTTATACTACTGATGGTGAGTGGTTTTATATATTTGCTTGCTAATTGTCTTTTCTAACTAGTGTGTTCATTAATTTTTCCTATTAAGATATTGTAGTTTATGGTTTCTTTATCAATATAACTGATAGAATGAACATAAAATATTAAATATGGTCTATTATAGTTGATTTTAACTTGTAGATTTTTTTGGAATGTCTTTTACTACATGTGTTTTCTTGTTTTGAAATATGGAAATGATATGGTTGATGATCAGGCCCTGTTCCAGAAGCACTAGAAGCTGGCAAAAGAACAGGAGAGATGCCAGGTGTGAACCTCAGGTTAATGGGTCACCCATCCTGGCCTGAGTTTCATATGAGTGACACAGTAGCTGAGTCCCAGGAGGAGTTAGCAACCTCCCCAGTCCTGAGCCTGTTCTCTCTCACCTTTCTGGTCCTTCCTTGCCATAATGTAGCTCTGAATGCCGATATCTTTGCCTACCATTTCTTGTGGTGACTTCTGCTCCAACCTCTGTAGTTTCTAAGGTCTTGCTTTTCTTCTGCATTTGTATCTGCAAAATAGATGACTTCTAGTTGCTCTGTGGGTAGGGGGCCTACCTTGCTCCTACTAGGTTGCCATCTTGACTAATTTCCTGAACTCTTATTTTTTCCTATCTGGTGCTATGCAGGTATTTTTATTTGATGTGAATTCTGTTTGTCAGCTTGAAAACCCTATTCTGTCCCTTCAGGAATAATAATGTTTATATAATCAAACTTACTCAAATTTTCTTAATTTTTTTCAGGATTTAAATACCTTACATTCATTGTTCCATTCACTGAAGGCATTATACATGATTACATATAAAGTAAGTTTGCTCAATCTGTATAAGATAAGTTGTCAGTCTAATATTGGGCAGTTTAGAATCGCCAGAAAAATACAGGGTGATCAGTCAAAATGAACTTTTATTCATTTATTCTGATAATATTTATTTTGGTAACATATTTTTGTTATGAAACCAAATTAATCATATAAAATATTTATTTGATTTTTTCTTGTCATTTTAAAAATCACTGTTTATATGAAGGTAGTGAAGAAATTCTGTTGCTTTTTCTGAAAACTATTTTATCTTAATATTTATGTCTGCTTAAAAAGTTTTATGACCTGTAGTAAGAGTCAAAGTTTATTTTTTTATAACAACAAATTTTTTTCTGTAAATCTGATATTTTCTGTGAGCCAATTTGTGCCTAGACTTTCAGTTCTCTGCAGTTTTTCTCTTAATTTCTCTAACATCACTCCATACTCTTAAGTCATACAACATTCTTTACATTGAAATTCCTGTTCTTTAGGCTGTTCTAGGTCCTTTGCATTTTTATATAAATTTCAAAACAAGTTTGTCAGTTATAAAAGTAACTGATGATCTACATTAGATCTAAAAACAGTTTGGGAGAGAAATGATAGCCTAAATTTCAATGTCTTCCAATTCATGAATATGGTATATGTCGTGGTTTATTTAGGTCTTTTCCAATTTTTCTCTGCAAGTTTAGTTTTTGGTGCAGAAATATTTTATGTCTTTATTAAATTTATTCCTATGAAAATAATTTTTAAATTCTATTTAATTGGAATTATTCTTTAATTTCTCTAAGTGATATTATATAGTGATCACTATATAAATATGAGTATACTGATTTTTATATACAGAAATTATAACTTGAAACTGCTAAATTCACTTATCAGGGTGAGAGGGGTTAGTAAATATTTTAGGATTTTTTTTCCATTTTAAGTCATTAGGCAGTTTTCTTCTTTCCAGTTGTTATAAATTAGTTTTTTTATCTTCTTTTTTATACTGGCTAGGATCTCTAGAAAAAAAAGGAAATAATAAAAGTAAACATATTTTTCATTTCTCTGAACTCATAGAGAATGTGTTCAACATTTTTTTTCTTAATAATATTATCTGAAGGGAAAAGGAGTAAGCAATTTAATAAAAAGGGGTCAGTAATATGGTGAAAAATATAATTGAACTGTTAGTGATGAATTTAATGTTGTTTATCTACAGATGTTGATTTATAATGATGTAAAACTTAAACCTATAGAATCTTGTAATGCAATATTCCTGCTTTACAGGTAAGCAGAATAAAATATGATCTTTACATATTTAATGATATTTATAATGATAATAATAATAGTAATGTCTGTAGGGGTTTTACTGTAAATGTCTTTTATCATATTGAGAATACGTTCTTATTTTCCTAATTTGTGGAGAATTATAGTCATAATTGGTTATTCTCCCATCACTCAGCCCTGGAAACTACCATTCTAGTTTCTGTTTCTATGAATTTGACTATTGTAGGTGTTGTGAAATTGAAGTCATACAATACTTGTGTCTGGTTTATTTCACCTGACATATTACTTCAAGTTTGAACCATGTCGTACGATGTATCAGAATTTTTTTCCTTTTTTAGTTTAAATTATATTCCATTATACCTATAACTCATTTTATTTATCTATTTATCTGTAAGGACATTTGACTTGCTTTTTTTTTTGTTATTTGAATAATGTTGCTATGAACATTGGTGAAGCAATATCTGTTCAATTCTTGCTCATTTCTTTTGAATATATTCCCAGAGGAATTCATGGACTATACCTTAATTCTATGTCCAATTTTTTGAAGCACCACTGTTTTTCCCCAATTTTGCATTCCCACCAATAACATGAGATTTTCAATTTTTTCCCATACTGAGCAACAATTGTTTTGTTTTTTTCTTTTTTGTAATAGCCATCCCAATGACTATGAAATATTATCTCTTGGTTGTTTATTTTTTTCATTATTTCTCATTATTGATCTTTGGAATATTAATTATGCATTCCCAAAATGATTGTCTTTATTATGCTATGTTATTTTTTAATAAGTTGCTTAATAAAATTTGGTGCATTTTGCTTGTAATTTTCCATCTATGTTTATGGTAATTATCACATTTTTATTTTCTGCTCTTTAAGAATCTTGTCAGTTTTTAGTATCAGGTTTATTAACCTCACAAACCACTTGGAAACTGTTTCTATGATCTCTATTCTTTATAATAGCTTGTGTGCAAAATATGTAATGTTTCTTCACTAGTGATGCCTTATAGGTCTGACATTTTTATGGGAAATTTTGTAAGTATATAGTAGAATCATTAAATCTTATATGTCTTCTTGTGTTAGAATTAATAAGTTGTGTTTCTCAAGCAACTTGTCTATGTAAGTCTTCAAAAGTACTTTGTAAATTTGTGTATATCCTTCGAATATCTTTTAAAAACACAGCTATATTGTATAATTGACATGCAAAAAGATGTCTGTTTAATGTAAACAATTTAATGAGTGTGGAGATAAGTACACAGTCACAATTTATACCATAAAACATTCATCACCTCCAAAATTTCCTCTTACCAAATATTTTTGCAGTGCCTGCAAGATTGCAGTAACACTCCCTTTTTCACTTCAAATATCACTAATTCTTGCTTTTCTTTATTTTTTTCTTGGTCAGTTTTAGAAGGAGTTTATCATTTTTTCTAATATTTCAAGAAATAACTTTAGCTTTGTTTTTTAGTACACATCAGCTCTCTAACTTATATTTACTGCATTTGATTATTTCACTCTTTCTATTTTATTTGTATTTCATTTGCTGCTTTTTCCAAGCTTCATGCAGTGGAAGATTAGAAAACAGAATTCTAATATTACTCTTTTTAAATGGATAAATCTATTTGTATAACTCATAGCACTGTATCAACTGCATCTCACAAGTTTTGATATGCTACTTTCACTTCAAAATATTTTCTAATTTCCATTATATCTTTTACCCTGTGTGCATTTAAAAGTGTATTTGGAGATTTTTCTATTCTTTTTTTGATTTCTAGTTCAATTTCACTGTATCAAAGAATAATTTTGCTTTATTTCAATCCTTTAAAATGTGTTCAATTTCAGCAAATTTATCTATTTATTCAAATTCTATGAATATATTTTTATTTCATCCTATTCTTAGTGATAGTTCTCTCTTTACCAGCCCAGATCTCCTTTTGTATGTGTTTATTCTAATTTTTGGTTGAAAGTTTTTCAGGTCTCCTTTACTCAGTCCCAATAATTCTGTACTTCAGAAGAGATTAACGAGTTTATCCCACTCCATTTACTTTCAAAGATAGGTAAATATCTTGAGAGAAGATTGGGTATGTATTTGTTAAAGGCACTTTTCTCTAAAAGGTGTCGCTAGAAATGTCTGTCAGATGGAGATGTCATTTTGTCTTTCCTTTCTAAACCTCAGATTCCCAAATGTGGGGATACCTGCTGTACATAGATGCTCAGTGGAGAAATTGATTTTACATGTAGGACTCCTCTAGTTCCTATACATGGAGATAGCACCAAGAAGCTACACTCTTTTTTGCCAATTCCTCTTTCCCAATATATGCCCTGATTTTGTCACATCTGATTTGTATCCTTATCTAGAACTGGCAAATACTTTTGGAGAGTAAGCTCATTAAGGAAGGAATTTTTCTCTCTCTGACATTTTAGTTCCTCTAGCACTCTTAGGGCTTAGATTTCCACCGATTTTTAAAGTATATAGTTGACCCTCATCCAATAACTCCTAACGGTTAAAACAAGAGTTTTCTGTAAGTAAAATAAATTGTAAATAAATTCACATCAATTATTTTTAATGAATATGAAAGGAATAAATATGTAGAAGTACACACCTTACTAATATGGACACAGTAAGAACTTTTACATCTGACTTTTATGATATGTGTCAAAGAAATATGTCCCATAGTTTTAAACTTTCACACAAAGAGAACGGCAGACCTAGAGCCCTTTAATCAGTGATTTCTTCCAAATATTTAAGAAGAAATAGGATATATATTCCAAAGAATACAAAAATAAAAGAATACCTCCCACTATATTGATGAGGCTAAAATAATCCAATCCAAAGCCTGACTGTATATTGTAAGAAAGAAACATAAGACCAATGTCTGTCATAAATCTAGCAGTAAAAACCCTAAACAAACTAAATTTAGCAAGCTAAATTCAGTGATATGCAAAAATAATACTTCATGATTCATGGTTTTTAAATATTCAGAAAAAAAATTGATAGAAAAAAAAATAAAAGGATAGTGATTTTGATTGATTCAGGAAAAATTTTTTATGATACTCAATACTCCTCCCTTATACATTCTTTATAAACTAGTAATAGAAATGTTATCATAATCTGATAAAGTATTTTCTCACCCTTGTCATCTCTGCAGTCTTGCAGCTAGCCTATTAGTGGCCCTTAGATGCCCTTTTTCTTGAGTGAAGACACCCAAGTTAATTGTAAACTGGACATAGATTCCATCAAAATAATTATAAATTTCCATTGTGATAAAAAATGCTTGATATGATTTCAATCTTCATAAATTTATTGAGACTTGTTCTGTGTCCCAGCATATGATCTACCCTTGAGGATATTTCATGAGCACTAGAAAAAGTGTCTGTTTTAGGTGATATGTTCTGTAAATTTCATTATGTCCATCTCACTCAATTTGTCATTTAAGGTCAATTTGTTTCCTCATTGAAACATAGTGGCGTGCTGAAATTCCCTATTACAGAGATACTGTCAATATCTACCTTCAGTTCTGGCAGTATTTGCTTTTGTACTTTGTGGCTGTCTATGTATTAAATTTTATTTATTCCTGTTGTATTGATAACTGTATCATATAATGTCCATCTTTGTCTCTTGCTATTTTTTTTTAACTAGAAGTCTATTTTATATAATATAAATATAAATGTTCCTGCCTTTAAATTGCTTCTATTGACTTGGAATACCATTTTTTATCCCTTCATTTTAAGTCTATATTTGTCTCTATAGCTTAACTGAGTCTCTTGTAAGTTGTATATGGATAGGTATTATTTTTTAGTCCCTTTAGTCACTCTGTGCCTTTTAATTGGTGAGTTCAGTCATTTACATCCAGGATGATTCTTGATATATAAAGGCTTGATATATTTTATATTTTGGTTTCTGGTTCTATTCATTGACTTGCTTAATTTTGTGAATTTCTCTTTTCTTAATTTAAATAGAAGAGCTCTTTTCTATTTTTTGTAAGAGAGGTTTCGTGGCAACTTTTGCTTGTCAGGAAAAACCTATATTTCCTTCTCATAAATGAGAGAGAGTTTTGCAGGATATTCTTGACTGACAGGTTTTATCTCTGAATGTTTTGAATATGTCAATATGTTTCTCCTGCAGAGTCTCTGCTAAGAAGTCTGATGAAAATATCTTTATATATAACTTGTTTTTTCTGCTGTATCCACATTTAATATTTTTTTTATCTTGGACTCTTCTACTACTTTACGGAAGGAGCATTGCATCATAACATTATATAATATTTAGGGTAGTTTCACTATTACGTGTCTTGCTAGAAGTCTCTTTATGTTTAGATAGCCAGGTGTTCTATTAGATTCACAGATTTGTATATTCATTTCCTTCCCCAGGTTTGGGAAGTTTGCAGCTATTATTTCCTTTAATGCATTCTCTGTCCCCACCCCACCTCCCCTTCTCGTCACCTCCGGGGACGCCCATTAATACTGATTTTGATTTTCCTAATGCAATATGGTATTATAGCATTTCTTCCTGTTTCAAACATCTTATGTCTCTTTTTTCTTCCACCTGATCATCCAGATTACTGCCTCTGAGCGCACAGTCATTCCTCCATTAGGTCTATTCTATTTCAATAGCTTTCGATGGTACTCTTGATCTCGTTTACTGAGTCTTCACATCCTGAATCCTGTTAGGTTGTTTGTTATTCAAAGCTTTCATTTTTCCTTCTGCTCATTTATTTTGCTTTTGAGCTTATTATTGACTTTCTTTTCTGAGTTTGCTGGTACTGCCTGGACTTGCTTTTCTGAGTTCTCTTGTAAGCTTCCTGCTTGCCTTCCAAGTAGGATCATAAGCGGGGAGGGCAGATAGTCACAGGAATTTTAAACCACAGTGATATGATTTTCTGGCACCTGTGTTGATAAGAACATATAAAATGATAGCAGCAGCAACAGTTTTGGTGTTTGGTGGCTCTTCGCTGTGTGTGAGAGTTTATGTGACTTCTGCCTAGACTGACAGGTGAGAACAGCAATAATAATAAAACACAACAGTGTGGAGAACCAGGGGTCAGTGCATGATGATAAAAACAATAAGAATATGCATAATTAAGGGCAGGTGTTTCTGAAGAGCTTTATTCTATTTTTTCATATTTAATCTTAAACCCCTCTGTGGTGCTCCATTAACTGCATTTTACATACAAGAAAACTGAGGCACAGAGCTTCATATAGCTTGCATGCATCATATAGCTACTGGTGGTAAAACTAAGATTTGAAATTAGTCTGATTCAGGAGCCCACATGTTCATCCACTGTCTATGGTGTCCATTTATTCTCTAGGCATCAGTTTTCTAGAACTAGTCATATTTCCCAAACGCGACTTGATGCTTTTCCATTCTGAATGTTTGAATGCATTGTTCATGCAAACTAAATGTCAGGAACATGTTTTCCAAGGGCAATCATATGCTTTTAAAGTTTTTTCTCTAATTCTCTCAATGTAATGTCACTATTGAACCTCACCAAGTCACAATTTGAACTCCATTGGGTAATCACATTTTCGTATTTGTCCTCTTTTTAAAAATATTTTGAAGGAACCATGCATTGCAATGTTGAAGGTGTACATCACTGTAAATCAACGTCTGTACGTAATCCATTAAGTTTGCCACCAACAGTGCAATTGCTTTCATACCCATGTTCTTCAGTGAACAAAATTAAGAGTAGGTATCCTATTGTAATCATCTTTTTGTTTTAAGTAACACAAAACCCAGGTAAGAATAGAAAGCAAAAGAGTTTACTGAATAATGGCCATATGAAAAGGGAACTTTTTCATGACGGGAAATCTGATGATGATGCTGGTGATCAGGACTGACTGTCACCTCCACATGCCCATGTACTTTTTTCTAAGTCACCTCTCTTTTGTTGATATCTGTTTCTCTTCAGTCACTGTGCCCAAGATGTTAGAGAACATTCTGTCTCAAAGGAAAACAATATCAGCCGAGGGCTGCCTGGCTCAGGTCTTTTTTGTTTTTGTTACTGCAGGAACTGAAGCCTGTCTTGTCTCAGTGAAGGCCTATGGTCGCCATGCTGCCATCTGCCACCCACTACTCTATGGACAGATAATGAGCAAACAGCTGTGTATGCAGTTTGTTTGGGGTTCATGAGGACTGGGATTCTGGATGCTCTCATCAACATTTTCCTAGCTATGAGCACAGTCTTCTGTGAGGCCAAAATCATCCCCCATTACAGCTGTGACATGCCCTCTCTCCTCGCTCTCTCCTGCTCAGATATCTCCAGAAACCTCATTGCCTTGTTCTGCTCCACTCTCTTGCATGAACTGGGAACCTTCCTTTTGGTCTTCATGTCATATGGCCGCATTATTGCCACCATCCTGGGCATCAGTTCTACCTCAGGCAGAAGCAAGGCCTTCACAGCCTGCTCCTCCCTCCTCACTGCAGTGACCCTTTACTATGGCTCTGGTCTGCTCCATCATCTCATGCCAAAATCAAGTTCCGCCATGGAGTTGATCTTCTCTGTGCAATATACTGTAGTCACTCCCATGCCAAATCCCCTCTTTTACATCCTGAAAAGCAAGGAGGTGAAGGCAGCACTGAAAAGAACTTTGGGAAAATATTTGCAACACCGCAGGTGCTAAATTAAAAAAAATAAGGTAGATAGTTGAAATAATGGTTACAAAGGATGCTATGTGAGATTACAATTGTAAAGAGTATGAGCTATTCATAATATCAGATGCTGAAAACTAAATTGCATGAAAGACTGGCATACAGTCTATAGGAAAGGTACTTACCTTTAATTCCTTTCAAAAGCAAATTATTAAATAATCATCTTAATCTAGGAGGTTTTGTTATGAGCATAATAATTCATTTTTTCATTTTAAAAACATTAGCCTTCGACTTCGTACTTAGTAAAATGAAAAGTTTCAGGTATCTATCATTATTTTAATTGACTTTGGGGAATATATTAAAGGTCATACATTTGATAAAAAGAATTTTCCAGTAAAGAGTAGACAGGGAAAAAGATAAAAGAATTTCAACTGAGGCATAAAAAACGAAAAGTTCTATGAAGACAATAAACAGATTGATGCAGAGATCAGACTCTGATAAAATCCCAAAGAATTTTCTAGATGAATATGTTCAGGAGGCTCTCTGACTCTCGCAACGTCATTTCTCACAGGCTTTATTCAGACACAGCTTTTCTCCAGTTAGCTGATCTCTGTAATGATTCTTTTCCTTTGTAGAGTACAGGCTGTGTGCCCTAGACAGTTAACTGGTTTTGGTCTCATTGCAAGTGAATCCTGAAGCCATCTTTGTTTCACATCTTTCAGCGGTCAAACAATTGTCACCATTTGGGGGATGGGGGCTGGCTGGCTTTGAGGCATATGTCACTTTCATAATAATTCATTTTTATTTATAAAAATAAATCTATTCTCACATTACTTCCCATGTATTTAACATTTGTTTTACCATCTAATTCAGTTTAGCTAAGTGAAAGGGAGCAAAAGCTAAGTACACATGATTGAATTTTGCTTAATATAGACTTTCACTTTTCTCCACCTTCCTTCAAAAACTCACTTTGTTCTGACTGTCAGTTACAAAGACTTTTCATCCTCATCTGGCCCTTTGATAACTCACAGTTGGAGCTTCTTCTCAAGTGACACTCAAGAAAACAAAGCGAACTAACAGCCTCCACAGACAACAGGCTATCCAAGGTCTTCTTTCCTTTCTTTGGCCCGAGGTGAAGTACCAGCTAACTCTGCGAGATCAAGCTTCCTATGGTGAGGGGGTACAAAGAGTTTTATCCTGGTAGTAAGGTTGATTGAGGTCAACATACCGATGTCAGAGGATGATGATGACTGAGAGAAATAAACCAATAGAATCAGTTCAACTCCCTACAGCGTAAGTAAAGGACATAAGATTATAACTGCATGACCTAGACACCTAGAGACTCAGAAGTGTTCTCCCCACTGGAGGGGAAATGCCCACAGTGTTTTCCTCCTGCATACTGTCCTGCCTGATCAGTGGAAAGGTCTTACTAGGCCTCATCAGAGGTTATTCCTACTATTCTTTAAGAGTTTTTATGTCCTTTGGGCATGCAGAATTTGGGAGGGACCTCTGCCTGCATATTGGCCTTCCCAAGAAGTAAAATTAATAATAATCCTAGCATATACCTGAATGGTTTTATGAAGAATTTGAATTTATAGGAAAGTTTTTGGTATTTCCCAGGAACACCATCCCCTTAGAAGTCCTGAAGTTCCTTTCTCTAAGACAGGTGACCAAAAAAGCAGCAGATATGCCAGCCTTGCAAAGTGATAGTTTATGTCAAATTTTTCAATTTTACCTGTTTTACTATATATTTTGTTTTTTTATTATTAAAACCTTTGCAATTTATATTGTTTCTTTTGACATATTACCTTTATAAAACATAAAACACAAAAATACATACAACCTCTAGTACCAGTTTAAGGGTGATTATGAAATCAACATACATGTACTAACTACTCAAATTATGACATGACTTGACCACCTCAATTCTACTCCCCAAATTGACCACTGCCTTGACTTATTAATCATTCCCTTAGTTTATTTATATAATTTCATTTTTCCTGTTTCTGAACTTTAAATAAGTAAAATTAAATGTAGGATTGTGACTTGCTTCTTTTCACTCACAGGAAATTATTACCAAGCAGAGACTCTAGTTTTGGCACTTGGCTGTGATGTGCCAAAAATGACTCACATAGGCTCACTTCACTTGGGACTCTATGCCCTTGGCCTGAGATAGACGTGTCCATATGTGGATGCCTAACCAACAGCTTTGACACCTGTCTCAGGTTAGGGATTTAAAGAGCAAACACACCTTCTGACAAGGTCTACACTGGAGTTAGTAGTAGACCTAAATTAGTCAGACAGTGACTAACAGCAGCTTGGAAATTTTCACCTTCTTAGAAGAATCGATTTCCGTTTTATTTTGATATTATAACATCTAGATTCAACAGCATTTGACAAACCAAGAGATTAAAATAATTCCTTGATATTAACTGGTCAATTATCCCTTATGCTCCTGATCACAGTTTGACTGGATTTAGCACCCGAGGCTGTAGATGGCCCTTCTGGATAGAACGAAGATGTTATTGGACTAGGAAGGGATAAGAGGATGGAATAGTGGATGGGTGTTTAACAGGAAGTGTACAGAAGAGAGAATGAAGTGGGAAATTGCCTGACCCAGCAGAATTGGAGCTTGTTAGTTTGAGTTCAAAATTCAGCATCTGTGTAGTCAGACAAAACTGTATCATGGGCAGGCTTCAGAGTTCCAACAGACAGGTCAACGTATGGTTGAGAGGTTCCCAGCAAAAGTGAGGACACAGAGAGGAGCCCGATCTGAGTCATGGCCACAGAGCAGGGGCAGAGCTCGGCCAGAAGACCAGGTGTGCAGAACTGGATGCTGCTGCAGCACAGTGTGCTGGCTAAGAGACTGACTGGAGTCGTTTGGGCTCTACCACTTAGAGCCATGTAAGTTTAACAGGTCTTTAAAACCTTCTGCAACCCCATAATAATATAACACAGGGATTGAATGTGTTAACACTTAGAAAATATTTGGAAGTAACTGGCAAATTTTAAGTACTATGTACTCCTTTTTTTAACATTAATTACTTATCAGTTCAACATAAGCATGTATAGACATCACTGACTTATGTGTGCTTTGTGTGATATCTTGCACAACAAGAACTCAAAAAAATTTATTTATTAATTTTAAATAGAATGTAATGCACCAACCATTTCTACAAGAGTTAGGCAACCTTCAACACTAAATCAGGAAATCACATAACCTCTCTGATGTAACTTCATGAGCAGGAAATAAAAATAATGCTTCCAGAGATTTTGAGAATTAAGGAAAACAATGTGATGCCTTTTGAATAAAAAACATTGTTATGCATAAACTCAATAGAATTCTATGCTAAAAAGATTAAATTATGCCTTTGAAACTACTGGATGGAACTGCAGGTAGTGATGCTAAACAAAATAAGCCAGAAAGAAAAAGAGAAGTGCTGGTGCGCCCTGTGGCATAGTGGTGGGCACCGTGCACATGCATCCCATGTGTGATGATGATGATATGCTGGTGCCCTGGGACAGGGCTGGAGGCGGGTCGGGAACAGGGGTGGGGGGAAGGAAAAGTAAGACAAGCAGCTAAATAAAATAAATAAAATGCTTCCTTCTCCTCTCTCTCTTTGCCTGCCTCTGCTGACTCCATTCCTGTCTGCAACTTTCCTTTAAAAAGAGAAGAGGAAAAGAGAAGCACAGGATGGTTTCACATGTATGTGGAATATAAAGAAACAAACCAAAGGAGAAAACTAACCAAAACAATATTCATAGGATTCAAGACTGTGGCTGGAGGTAGTGGAGGGAAGGAGGGAAGAAAGGCGTTAACAAGGCAGTGGTAAAAGTCACTGGAATTCTCATGGTGGGTGTGGTGCCAAGTACAAACAGACTACGATGTGAATCAATATCTTAAAAAGTATATAGTAAAGAAATAAAGTAACTTAAAGACATTTTTAAAGTGGAAAAAAAGAATTGCACTGGTAATGTTATTTTCTTAAGCTGGGCAGTGGTATTAAGTATGTAAATATTTATTTTTATTATTATCTGTGTATTGCATACTTTGTAAATAATGTTTCCTGTCAATAGTTAATAAAAATTTTCAAATAATCACGTGCAAAAACGAACTCTGGAACACCACTTTGGTTTAGGAGTTAACTCCACGCAACGAGTCCACATACATCCCAAGGACCTGGGTTCATGACCCAGAGCCAGAGGAAACAACCAAGTTGAACAACTAAATAAAATAAAACCTTCTTTCTCCTCTCTCTTCATGCCTGTGTCTTTCTTTTAAGAAAATAAAAAGAAGCCAATAAATATTTTTTGAAATAATGAATTTCTAAAAGAATGGTTGCTTGTCTGGAGAAGGGGGGCAGTAGGAAATGTGTGATCATTGGCCCAGTTAGTTTCTTGGTGGTGCCAGTACCTTTACCAACCATTAAATCTGAAGCTCTTTGAGCAACATAGAATAAAATTGTCTGGTGTAAAACTACCAAACCAAGAATCAGAGGGTAAAACTGGTACTTCTCAGGCTTCAGAATGATGATGAAGAGGAGAGATGCCCAGGGAAGAGGAGAGGCTGCCCAGTGAGATGCAAGCATCTGGAGGCAGGTCAGAAAGGAGGATGAATACGCAGTTAGTTACCAATTGCTACTTGGAAATACATCCACTAAGTTTCTTATACAGTGAAACTGAAAGTTTTATATAGGAAACAACATACATAATTTAGCATGTAAATTACCTATTACAAGAATAGAGATGAAAAAAAATAAAACAGCTTAAGAGTAAAAATAAAGAGATAAAGACTGGAACAGAAAGATATGAGCAGAGGGGAATAGTTTAAATATGGTCAAAGAGTCAAAGAAGGAGAATAAGCCAAAAGTAACTCAGAAAATGTCAGACATTAATCCAAATACTAAAGCAATTGTAGTAGATATAAATGGTTTAATTCTAGAATTAGAAGGCAAAAACTGTTGCCTGGAGAAAAGAATATACATGTTGTTTACAGAGGACATTTCTAAAACATAAGGACATAGAAATGTTGAAAATCAAAGGATAAGAAAGGATATGAGTGTGTTGTGACGTATCTGAAGAATGGGGAACCTACACATATGGGTTTACATTATTTTGTGACTCAAAGTTACCTCAGCAAATATTAAATCAGCTTTACAAAGAAGAGGATATGAGACAAATATGGAGCAAATTATTAGATCAATACCGGAAAAAATATGGCTTGACAAGAGACAAAGTGTGATAATTATAATAGTTCAGTTCACATGTTAGAAAATGTAATTTTAAAGAGGGTCACAATTTTTAATCTACAGGAGAAGGGATCAAAACTGTACCCTGATGGCACCAGGAGGGTCACCGAAACTGGGAAGAGGAAGAAAGAAAAGTCTTATTTTGGGAAAAGGTCAAGAATTAGTGCTAGACAG
>RJWH01005975.1:31557-64022 GCA_004363575.1 Solenodon paradoxus | reverse complement strand
CTCTCCGCCCCCCCACCCAATCTAGGCTGGGCCAGGGATCAGATTCCAGGCACAGGCTCCCCTCTGTCATTCTGAATGCAGAAATTGCTCCTGAATGAGCTCATAGTGTATTCCTGAGTCTTGGGATAAGAAGATTTTCCTCTGGGACACACCCCATGTCTAAGCTGTGAACACAGGTCTCTACACACACATCCATAGCTTCTGGAAGATGGGCCCCTTCTGAACCCTGCATTCCCCAGAAACAGTTTATCTACAATAATGGCAAAATGGAACAAGTCGTGATAGAACCTCTCCCTGAAATATATGAGGGTCATTATAATGGAAATGAATTCACTTTTGCAAATATTAGAAAGGGAGCAAATCCAAAATGATTATGTGATGAATAAACAGACATAAGGAATAAAATATGGAATGACTCTCTATAATGATTGTGTCATTTTCCAACAAATGCAAGAAGCACATTTAAGCTAAAATAAAGCCTTCTCTCTGGAGGATTTCCAATTTCTTCTGTCATATCACTGAGATGTTACAAATTGAATATTGCTTTAAAGTAAGTGTTCCACTAAGACTTAAATTATTTTCATTATCCTTACAGTGATCAGAGGTTAAAATGAGACATAATCACACCCTAGCTTTCCTATTAGATATAAAATTTTGTGGTTAATAATAGATAACATGTTGAATATTTCATATGTACAAGGAGCCACAAGTTTTATGCACATTATCTCATTTACTAAGACCACACCAAGTGATATTATAATCATAACAGCTGCCATTTGTAGAGAATTCACCTCTACCTACACTCTTCAACCCATACCTCCACCCTGTGAGCACAGCAGTCCCCAGGTTCAGAAAACTGTGCCCCAAAGCAGAAAAGTATGAAACAGCTAGAAGAAGGATACAGAGTCCTGTGATTTCAAATCTTTATTTCACAATCCATGCAGACCATCATCTCAGCCTCCCAAAACCCTTTTGATTTTCAGTTACTTTTGAACGTTTTTGCCACTCAAATACTTTCTCTCAGCCTGTTGCTTGTGTTTTCATTTCCTTAATAATTTCTCTTGAAGCACAAATGTTTTGATGAAGTCTAATTTACCAGGAATCTTCTTTTACAGACTGTGAGTTTGATGTCATATCTCAGAAATCTTGGCTTAACCTGAGATCTCCAATTCTCCCATGTATTCTTCTAAGATTATTACTTTATTAGCCCTTACATGTAAGTCTATTTTGGAGGATAGTTTTATGAAGGAATATAAGTTCATCTTCACTGGTATCCACTAATATTTTATAATATAGTTCTTTGGATAAATGTATTCCTAAGTATTTTATTCTTTTTTATTTTACCGGGAGAGGCGTTACATTCTTAATTTCACTTTCCAGTTGTTCATTGTACATAGAAATATCAGTCTTTAGTTGTTGTTTTTTTAAAGAAAGGTGTAGGCAGAAATGAAGCTGAGTAGGCAGGCAGGAAGAAAGAGGAGAAAGAAGCATTTTTATTTATTTTATTTATCTGTTTATTTTGGTTGTTCCCTCCTACCCCAGGATGCGAATCCAGGTCTTTGGGATGTATGTGGACTACGCCTGACCAGAGTCCCAACCACTACTCCACCAAGACACTACAATTCACTCTAAATTGATCTTATATCCCCTAACCATGCTGAAATTGAGATTTTTCTGTATGCATGATCATGTCTTCTACAAGTAAAATTTGCTTTAATTCTTGCTTTCCAGTCCGAGTGCCTTTTTTATTACCTATTTACACAGGATAGTACCACCCGAAAATTTCAAAAAGAAGTGACATTTTCACATTTTTCCAGAATCTTGGAAAAGTTTTAATCTTTCATTATGACTGTTATGTTTACTGTAAGTGAAAGCTTCTATCAGGTTAAAGAAGTTCCCTTTTTTTCCATATTTATTGAGAGTCTTTATTGTGAAGGGGTATTAGATTTTGTCAAATACTTGTTTACACCTCTGTTGAGAAGATCATGTGGTTTTGTTACTTTTCCTATTAATATTAATTGACTTTGGGATGTTAAGTCAATCTGCACTCCTAAGGTAAATACCTATTGGTCATAATATATATTCATTTTTAGATGTTGAATCTGTGTTGCTTTATACATATTTTTGATTAAGTGGTTAATTTGACTAAGTGATTGTCAGTTTTGCTGATCTTTTCAAAAAACTAACTTGACTTAATTTATTTTTTCCATTTTTTGCTTCTATTTCATTGATTTCTTTTCAAATTTTATTACAGATGTTCCCTGACTTATGATGACTTGACTTACTATTCTTTGACTTTACAATGGTGCAATAACACACATTCAGTAGAAACTGCATTGCAAATTTTGGAGCTTGATATTTCTCCAGACCAGAGATATGCAGCAAAGATGATGCTGAGCTGCATTAGTGCGCACCGGTCAGCCATGCTGCCCCAAAGGCAAATAACCGCTGCCCTACAGACCAACTCTATCAGCACGGTATTCAATCAATTATGTGAGTTATTCAACACTTTATTACAGAGTAAGCTTTGTGTTAGATAATTTTTTTCCTTGTGGGCTAATGTAGTGTTATGAGCATGTTTAAGGTTGGTTAGGCTAAGCTATGCTGTTTGGTAGGCTAACTGTATTAAATGCAGTTTTGACAAAATATTTTCAACTTAAAATGGGTTTATCTGGATGTAACCCCATCATTAGTCAAGGAAGATCTACTTGCTTTTTCTTTCTCAAGATCTTAGGGGAAAAGTTTATGTTATCGCTTTAGGATACTTTTTTAATGGGCAGTTAAACTGCAAATTAACCTCTAAGCTAAGACAATGGTCTTAGCTATATAAATTGTGATATGTTGCACTTTCATTTTCACTCACATCAAAATACTTCCTAATTCCCTTATTTTCTTCTTTGATCCATTGGTTATTTGGAATATGCTCTTTAATGCTCTTAATGCTTTAATGCTTTTTTGCCATTATCTACTTACATATATAGATATAGCTATAAATACATCTTTGTTCTTCTATTCATCCAACACTGCTTCTCTTATGTTAAATATATATTGTCTAATCTTCCATTTAAGTTCCATTATTTATTG
The DNA here is from genome assembly GCA_004363575.1 of Solenodon paradoxus. Classification (NCBI taxonomy): domain Eukaryota; kingdom Metazoa; phylum Chordata; class Mammalia; order Eulipotyphla; family Solenodontidae; genus Solenodon; species Solenodon paradoxus. The sequence goes on along the minus strand of RJWH01005975.1, from coordinate 60,938 downwards.
TGTTTCTTGATTTTCTAAGCTTTTCTTCATGGTTGCTCCGAAGAGTCCATTATACATCTTAGTTTAAAACCATCTCACCTTTATTTCAATCATATCTAGAAACCTTGCTCCATCATAGCTACCTTTATCACCTCCCACTTTCTATGTGTCACATAAATTACAGCCTTATGCACTTTAAGGTAGCATTTAAAACAGCTGCTTATATTGCCTTTTATAATTACATTTGTAATAAACTTTCTGTTGCTCTTTATTTCTTTGTATGGACTTGAGTTACAAATTTCTTTTCAGTTTGATACCCTTTAGCTTTCTTGTAAGACAGGTCTACTGGCAATGAATTCTCTCAGCCTTCGATTATAGAAACATGTCGATTTCTCCTTATTTGAAACACAATTTGACAAGAGATAGATATTCTGCATAGATATGGATATAAAATTGTGAGTTGATACCATTTTTCTTCCAATATTTTTAATATATAATCCCACTGCCATCTTGTCTCTATGGTATCTTATCAGAAGTCAACTGTTAATCACATAGAAAGTCATTTTTCTCTTGTTTCTTTGATGATTTTTCTCTTGATTTTGACTTCCTTCAGTTTGATTATGAGGTGTGTCAATGTAGGTCTTTATGAGTTTATTCTACGTACAGTTTGTTATCTTTTGAAAAGAGAAAATATGTGTTTTTCAAGTCAGGGAAATTTCAGTCATTATTTCTTCAAATAATTTATCTTCCTCTTTCTCTTTCTCCTCTCCTTCTGGGACTCTCATTATGCATATATTGGTACATTGAAGCTGTCCTGTAGTTCTCTGAGTCTATTCCTTTCCTTAATTCTCACTTTATTTTATTTTATTTGATTGTGGTAAGAACACTTAACATGAGATCTACCCTTTTAACAAATATTTAAGTGTTTAATTTATTATTATTGTCTATAGGTATAGTATTGTATAGCAGATATCTAGAGCTGATTCATCTTGCTTAAGTGAAATTTTACACTCATTGATTAGTAACTCCCCATATTGCCCTCAATCCAAACCCTGAGAACCAGAATTCATACTTTGATTCTATTAATTTGACTATAGAGATAATTCCTATAAAGTAAAATTATGTAGTATTTATTTTTCTATGACATGCTTATTTCACTCATACTATTCTCAAGGTTCATTTATGTTACATATTGCAGAAGTGTGATTTTTTCAGACCAAATAATTTCCCTTATACGTATATACAATTTTTTGCCCATTTACCTGTCAATGAGCATTTATATTATTTCCATATTGTGTCTATAGTGAATGAACAAAGTGTAGCTATTATCTCTTCAATATCTTGACTTCAATTATTATGCATAATTATCCAGAAGTGATATTTCTGAATTATATAACATTTTTATGCTTAGTTTTTGTGGAACCTCTATTCCATATCCCATTAACATGTACACCATTTTGCATTCCCCCAACAGTATGCAAGGGTTCCAATTTCTCCACATGTTTATCAACACTTTCTTTTCTTTTTGTTTTATACTAGCCATCCTTACAGGAGTAAAGTGATATCCCATATGCTTTTGATTTGCATTGCCCTAATGATGAATAACAATGAGATTTATTTATATAGCTATGGTCATTTCTATGCATTTTTTAATGTCCACATAAGTTCTTTGCATACTTTCATATGAGTTACTAGACTTTTTATTACTGAGTTGTAGGAGTTCCTAATACATTTTGGAGAGTAACCCCTTATCAAATTCATAGTTGCAGAATAATTTCCTCTGTTCCACAGACAGTCTTTTCACTGCATTCATATTTTTCCTCTGCCATGGATAAGTTATTTAGTGTGATGTAACCCCATTTGTCTATTTTTACTTTTGCTCCATATGTTTTGATATCATATCTATAAAATAATTGGCAAGATCAATATCAAGTTTTTTACTATATTTTCTTCAAGGAGTTTTATTGTTTATGGACTTATGTTTAAGTAATCTATTTTGGGCTGATTTTAATTATGCAAAATTAAGATCCAAATTTATGGCTTTGCATGTCGATATCCAGTTATTCTCACACTACTTATTGAAGAGACATTCCTTACTCCTTTGCATATTCTTGGCATCCTTGTCAGTAATTAGCCAATAATATATGTCTGGATTTATTTATGGACTCTCTATTCTATTCCATTGGCCTACGTATCTCTCCTTGTGCCAATGTCATACTGTTTTTTATTACTGTAGCATTGCAAAATACTTTCATTCAGAAATGTGATACCTCCTGCTTTTTTCTTTCTCAAGATTGATTTAGATATTAGTGGTCTCTTGTGATTCCATCTAAATTCTATAATCATTTTCTTTGGAAATTTTGCAAATTGACAATTTTACTTCGTCCTTTCTGGATTGGATGACTTTTTAAAATATCATTTGAAATTTAGGAAAGATTATGTTGAATATGTAGGTCATTTTGGGCGGATGAACATTTTAACAATATTAGGACTCAAACCCATGAACACTGAATGTCTTTCCAATTTTTGTCTTGTTTAATTTCTTTCATCAATGTTTAGTAGTTTTCAGAATTCAAGTCTTGTATGTACTTAGCTGGCATTATTCCTAAGAATTTTATGGTGATGTTGAAATGGGATTGCTTTCTGAATTTCCTTTTCAGATAGTTTATTGTTAGTGTAAAATATACAAATGATTTTTGTATATCAATATTGTTTCTGCAGTTTACTAAATTATTTTATTAGTTCTAATGGGATAGGTTTTCATTTTGTTTTAATATTTATTGAGGTAAATTTTATTTCCAAATTAGTATGTGTGGGTTCATCAGATTATGACAACACGCCTTGTCCAACCACCAGATTAGCAAAAGCCCTTCACCAGTTTAGGAATAGAAGAAAACCACTTCAATATAATAAAGACTACATATAAAAAGGCCAAAATGAAGGTCATCATACTAATGGTGAAAAACAAAAAGTTTCTCCTTCAAGATCAGAAATGAAAGAAAGAAGTACATTTGTCCATTGCAAACAACATGATCCATTAGACCCCCGCCATCACTTGCTCTTACCCCTACCCACTTTCCATCTGATAGCCTCACTTATGTTGTCAACGTCCAAGGGTTGGTTTTTCATCTGTTCCTTCATTTTGTTTCTTTATATTCCACACATGAGTGAGACCATCAGGTATTTGTCTTCCTCCTTCTGTCTTATTTCACTAACCATAATCCCCCCTAGTTCCATCCAAGTTGTTGCAAATGATAGGTTTTCATCTTGGGTGGGGGTGGGATTTCTATCATGTTTCTATGCCATTTCTTCTTTATCCACTTATCTGATGATAGGCATTTAGGTAGTTTTCAATTCTTGGCTGTTATAAATAATACTGCAATAGACATGGGGGGCACATATATCCCTGCATGTTAGTGTTTTATATTTGGGGAGTAAATACCCAGAAGTGGGATGATGAGATCATATGGAATTTCCAATCAATTTTTGAGGAGTCTACATAGTATTTTTCATAAAGGCTGCACTAACTTACACTCCCACCAACATTGTAAAAGGGCTCCCTTTTCTCCACATCCTTGACAACATTTGTTGTTTCCAAACTTTTGGATAATAGTCATTCTCACAAGTGTGAGGTGACATCTCATTGTTGTTTTAATTTGCATTTTCCTAATAACAAGTGAAAGAAGAACATCTTATCGTGTGCCTGCTGGCCATAGTTCTATGTCTTCCTTGGATAAATATCCATTCATTCTTCTGCCCATTTTTTATTGAGTTGTTTGTGTTTCTGTTGTTGAGTTTTTTATGTATTGGGGATTAAGCCCTTGTAATAGGACAGTTTTGTATGGAATCTTGTCTGGAGGATTTTATACTTTATATATGTAGGAAAATGTTGTCTGCAATGGACAATTGTACTTCTTTATTTCTAATTTGGATGACTTTTATTTCTTTTTCTTTTCTTTTTATGCCTAATTGCTCCCACTAGAACTTCCAATACTATGTTGAACAGAAATGGCAGTGGTGGGGCTATGTGTCTCATTTGTGATCTTGAAGGAGAAACTTTTTGTTTTTCACCATTGGTTTGATGACCTTCATTTTGGCCTTTTCATATGTGGTCTTTATTATACTGAAGTGGTTGTCTTCTATTCCTAAATTGTTGAGATTTTTTGTTATGAATGGATATTGGATTTTGCTGCCTCTATTGAAATGATCATGTGAGTTTTATCCTTTATTATATTACTGTGAGGCATCACATTAGTTCTTTTTTCATATATTGAAATATCCCTGCATCTCATGAATAAATCCTTCTTGGATATGATGTGTAACCACATTAACATACTACTGGATTTATTTACTAATATTGTATTGATTTTTATGTCTATATTCCTCAGGGATATTGATCTATAGTTTCCTTTTCCTCAGGTGTCTTTGTATGGCTTTGGTATCAGGATTATGCTGGCCTCACCTCATAAAAATAATTTTGAAGTGTTTTTCCCTTTCAATTTTTGGGTAAGTTTGAAAAATATTAGCGTTAATTCTCCTTTAAATATTTGGTGGAATTCACCAGTGAAGCAATCTGGCCCAGATTTTTTTCTTTTGGAGAGGTTTTTATAATTTTTGTCTCTCTATACCAGTTATAGATAAGTTTTGACTTTCCATTTCTTAATGGTTTATGTTTGGTAGTTTTAGTGTATATATTTCTATCCATCCATTTCTTCTAAGTTATACATTTGTCAGTGAATACTTTTTATAGTTGTCTTCCCCTTGTTTTCTTTGTTCATCTTGTTAAGATAATGTCAATTTATCTTTCAAAAAATCAACTTTTAATTTTGTTGGTTTTTCTATAGTTTTTCTATTTCCTTATTTATTTATTTCTGCTCCAATCTTTGTTATTTCCTACCTTCTGCTAACTTCGGACATATTGTGTCTTCTGTTTTTATAATTCCTAATCCCATAAGAAAAGAAAGAGATGTACGAAGGTACTGCAGCGACACCTAGAAAATAATACACAAAATGGTAATAGCTACATATCATTAGTCATTAATGTTAATGGGCTGACTCATCAATCAAAAGACCTGGAATATCTTAATGGATTCAAAGGGAAATTTGATGACAACAAGGATCCAGTTAAAGTTACCTGAGGAAAGGTGGAAGAGGAAAAAGAGAAGGACAAGGAGAAATCAAAAAAGAAAACTGGTTAGCTGTTTCCCTGTGAATACCTTAAAATAAATAGTGCCATAGTTGATACATGTCTGATTAGAGGTGTGTTGTCCTTCATTATGTCTTCTGGCGTTTCTTTAATTTATAAAGTACTATTAACTCTGTGGTTACTGTCTAGTAATCCTGAGTCATCGGCTGTACCTATCTATGGTTTGTAAACAGAACAAAACAACTGAGACAAACACCTGATATTCATTTCTTGGTGTGAGGCTGTGAGGAGATATACTGTGAGTCTGGACCTGTGAGCACCGCGATAGGCATCCTCTTGGCTTCAGGTTGTCTTGTTTTTGTATAGAGTGACATAGCATTCCGTTGCCATTCTTAGCTGTGGAAAATGGGGTGGGGTGTCAACTATCATGAGAAGTGTTTGGATTTTTTAAGGTAAGTGTGGTAGTTTTAAACCTTTTTAAAACAGTTTAAATTGTTTTATTGTTGGTAGAACAAAGAGTTACCTCATCAATAACAGCTCAATAACTTTCTGCAGCATTCTGTTATTTTTTGTATGTTTATGTTTAGAATCCTCGGAACATCCTGGTGGAGCAGTGGTTAGGTCAATGACCTCTAATGGAGAGCAGGCCACATACCTCTGGGTTCAAGTCCTGGGTCCAGGTAAAGCAATTAGTGTCAACAATTAGAAGAAATAAAATGCTTCTTCCTCCTCTCTCTTCCTGCCTACCTGTCTACTCACCTTTGTTGAAAAAAAAAAAATACCGGTGTTTTTGAAATTAAAAAACAATATTACACTTTAAAAAATAAAGTTACTTTCTTGTAGATAACATATAATTAGGTCTTGTTTTTTCACCCATTCAACCACTCTGCCTTGATTGGAGAATGCAATTTATCTGTATTTAAATTAATAATAATAAAGAATTTATTTTTGCCATATTATTAGCATTTTTGTTAGAGATTTTTTATCTTTTTGTTGCTATTGTTGTCCTCCATGTGTGTGTGTCGATTATTTTGGCATTAATTTGCTTCGATTCTATTCACTTTTCTTTTCTGTAAATTACACAGGGTTTTGTTAACTTGGGACTTAGAGAAAATTTCTCATAATTATAACATTTTATTTTAAGCTAATAGCATCTTTATTTAATTGCATACACTAGAACTTTTACACTAAAATTAAAAGTGATTTACCTACCACCATTATCCACTATATAGCATTCCATATTTGATTATATATATATATAAAACCAATGTATTTTATTCTTTCTTATGCTATTATGCTTTTAGCATCCTTTCATTTAAACTTGAAGAATTTTATCTTTATCTTTAATATTTCTTGTAAGGCAAGTCTAGTGGTGATGAACTTCCACAGCTTTTGTTTCGGGAAGTCTTTATCACTCATTCATTTTTGAAAGACAATTTTGTCAGATATATTATTTTGAGCTAACAATTATTTTTCTTTCAGCACTTTCAATATGTTATTCAGCTTCCATTCAGCCTACAATGCTTCTGTAGGAAAATCTGTTCAGAGTTTTATGGTGGTTTCCCTTGTTTATGATAACTTGCTTTTCTCTTGTGGCGTTCAAAATTCTGTCTTTAATTTTTGACAATTCGATTATAATGTATGTCTGCACTTATTTCTTTAGGCCCCTTTTGTTTGGTATCCTTTTGGCTTCTTGAATCTGAATTGCATTTCTGTTGCCAATTTGTGAATTTTTCAGTCATTATTTCCTTAAATCAGTTTTCTGGTATTTTTCTCTCTTCCCCTTCTGGGGTTTCAATAATCTGTATGTTAGCTTTCTTGGTATCCTGTATGTTACTTTGCTTCACTCTTTTTCATTCCTTTTTTTTTTTTCCTCCTCTGACTCAGTATTTCCAATGACCTGTCTTTACATTCATTGATGCTTTCTTCTGCTTGTTCTAATCTCCTGTTGAACTCCTCTGGTGAATTCATTCTTCACCTCCATAATTTCTGTTTAATACTTTTTAATATTTTTCTCTATATATGTTGAAATTCTACTTTGTTAATGTATTGTTCTCTTTACCTTGGTTAGCATGTTCAGGTAGATATTTAGATTTCTCTGTCAGGTAAATCACATAACTCAACTTCTTCAGGGTCATTTTCTGAATACTTATCATGTTTCTTTGAAACAGTTTTGCTTGACTATTTCCCTTCACTCTCCTTTTTAATATCTACACATTAGATAACACAAGTAGCTCTTCCTGTCTTTATAGATTTTTCTCCTACAGAAGATTCTTACCAATCAACCCAGTTAGATACCCTGAGAAGGCCTCTGCTAACAATTGCTCCCCAGGAAGAGGCAAGAAGCTGTGGGTTTTGACTGATAACTCTCTGATGAACCTCTGAGAAGTCATGGCATATAACACTTCAAACAGTTTATCTCTGCTCTCACCCACACAGCTAGACTGTGCCCAACCCTTTAGAGCTTCAAGATCAATGAGACAGATGCTAGGTCTTTGAGCATCCTCAGAGAAGTGGAGCACTGACTTCATGACTCGACCCTCCTTACCACCGCTACCAGAAAGATGAAAGCTGGCACTTTTTCATCTGTTTATTCTGTGTTGAGTAGATGAGATAATCTATCATGCATATCTGCACAAGATATTGCTTTTACTCTCTCCAGGTAGATAAACTGTCCAGGATCTTTCAGAGTTCCAAGACTGGCAAGACAAAAAGCATTCCTATGGGCAATTCCCTCAGAAAAAGTGAGGTTCTGGGCACATGAACTAATACTTTTCCTCCCCTAGCTGAATCTGGGACCTTCCTGATTGTAAAGCACTGCACCAGAGGCAGGAATTCCAACAAGAGGGTATCCCAAATATTTCTTCCAGCTTTAGCTAGTCTGATTTCACATTATCCCAGGGTGGAAGGCCCTTTCTATTCATTTCACAAATTCTCACAAAGGAAATCTTTGACAAATTGCTGCTGAATCAGTATGTTTGAGAAAAGCTTCATAGCTTCCTAGTCCATCATCTTTCTAACATCACTCCCTCATTTATTTTTCTTTCTACTCCTCATACTGGAAAATCACTATTCTCTTCAAATTTACTAGTTCTTATGTTAGCTCAAATTTCCTCTAAAGTTTCTCTAGAAAAATTTTCATTTCAGTTTTCACACTTTACAACTCCACGATTTCTATTTAGTATGTTCTATTATTTCCCAAAAGGTAGGCAGATACTCTATTTAGTAGGAAATGGTTGTCCTGCTTTCATTTAATTCTCTAAATATAGCTTTCTTTAGTTTTGTGGAAATATTTATAATAACTGATTCTAAGTCATTGTGTACAAAGTACAACATCCGGGTCCCTCAGGAACATTTTTTATTGGCTCATTTTTTTCCTGTGTATGGCCCACACCCTCCTTTTTTTCCCCTGTGTATGACCCACACCTTCCTGTGTTTTTGTTTGGTGCTTTTTTTTTTTTTCGCATGACATATCATTATTGTTGAAAGCTGGGCTTTTGGGGTATTATTTTATAATAACCCTGATTAGATCTAACACCCAAAGAACTTGTTGCTGTCCTACTTCATTGTTCTTGTTGCTACTTATTTTTTTCATGATTCTTGCATTTAATCTGCGTTCCTTGTAATGCGCGGACAAATTTGTTCCCTGCTAGTTTTTTTTAAGTTCTTATTTCTGTCTTTAAGCCTGGCTTCCTATGAGTTACCCCTGTGTCTGTACAATTTAACGATCAGCCAGCTGCCAATAAGAAAAAAAATATTATCAATGCCTTGAACTACTCTTTGCCAAGGGTATCTGTTTGTAAAGGCACATCTTGTAACTTTATTGTTTACAGAACGGACTTAAGCTCAAACAAGTTAGTCTCACTTTTCAAGTCCTTGCTGGCTATGTACACAGCCTTATGCATATTCAGAATGCTTTGTGAAGTTTCCTGTGGTCATTTAGTTCTCAGGTCTTCCTTTTAAATTCTTGCCCAGGTTTTTTACCCCAATTGAAATTATGCAGCTACAATAAAACTGGCAGTTTGCTGTTGTTTTCTATAATGGGAAAGGGCTTTTGTTCTTCAAAGCTGAACCTGAGTTAAATCAAGTAGAGACTACACCACGGGAATGGAGAATTTCTGTTCTAATTTCTAATTCTTCTAATTTGGTGACACTGTTGGCTCTTCTCTGAGAATGAGGCCTTTAACAAAGCTCCAGTAATGGCATTCATTTCTGTTAGCTCAGGGACTGTCAGCACTAATGGTTAAAACTCCACTGAGGAGCCCATTGGACAATGGGGAAGAACACTTGGTGATTTGGGGGAGGGCATGGTGTGCTGAAACATATCTAAGAAACAAGGAACCTATATATAGGAAATTATTTTAATGTGTAGAATAATTACTACAATAAAAATTAATAGAAAAACGGTAAACCTAGCCTAAGTGAATCCACATTCACTATATTAAGAGAGCCCACTGAAACCATGTTAAAAAAAATAAATAACTCCACTTAGCTGGGAAGTAAGGGCAGATTAAATAGCCTCAAGTTATACCACCACATGTCCTGCTATTCATATAAAGATTTAGTAGGTTGTTTTTAGTTAGTTTTGTGCCTTTGGTTGATTTTCAGAATCCAAAATGGTTGATTTTTGTTGTTCTTTAACTGCTGTTGTTTTTATAAGAATATAGGTTCCTAAGTTCCACCATTTCAAAAATCAAGCTTTCTCAATAATATTTATTTTTCAACTGCCTTGAAAATCTTTAGGAGGCAGGTGAGGTGTCAAGCATAAAAGGATTATAATCATTGTCCTATAAGATTCTATGAAACCATTCTTCAAAAAATAAGTAACAATTGGAATATTTGAGAAATTTTTCAAAAAAAATAGGGTAAAACTTATAAACTATATCTTGAGTCTGCATTATTCTATTTTAAGTAGTTCAACTCATTTTCAACAAAACCTGACATGTTAGTCCAGATAAAATGCACTTCCAGATAAGTAAGAGACATTTGTCTGTGTACCTGACTTAAAACCTCATCAAGGGGCTATTACCTTAAGATTTTCTCAGAAATCTCCCTGATGAAAGCAAATGCTCATCAAAAAAAAAAAATCTGCCAACCAGCATGTGCTCCAGTAAATGCAAAGCACTGACAAGTCAGGTCTGATTAAAGCAACAGGATGGAAAAACTGAGCACACCTGTGTCTCTGAAACGACTCTCACCAAGATGCATAAAGAATGTCCTGGTGGAATCAGATCTGCATTTCCTCTAAGAGTCCATTAAAAATAGAAATTAAGGTCTAGAAATAGCCAAGAATCTGTCCCCAGCATTCTTGTTGCCTGTGTAATTCAGTCATTGTGACTGGAGATTCTGAACATTTCTGAGATGTGGGATGCATTGTGCTCACAAAGCTGGCTTATTGCTTTTGAAAATTCTAAGGGGTGACAGCCCAAACCAAAGAACTTGAATGTTTCTAGGATGGGTGTCCACCAGCCATTGCCTTTGTTGCCACTGATAGCAATGCTTTGAAAGGTGGTTATTCTCTTGATATGACTCATAGAACAAAAATCAGGTATCACCAAAAATAAAAGAGGAGCTGCAGCCTAAAATGTTTTCAACCATGAGAAACTGGAGAAATAACAGACATGTATTAAACCTGCTAGCATCTGTGAAACTCATTATTCCAAGGCTCAGGGTAGGTAGGCACCAAGACACAACCCACTCTTAGTCTGATCTGACCTTCCTCACAGTAGGTGCTGACACGGTCCCCATTTCCAACTATATATTTTCACAGACCACAAAAAGAACCACCGAGCCCTAGAGCCCTCTGCTTCTCATGTTCAGGATCCCCTGTTAACTGGCTGCTTTTTGAAACCTTTTTCATTGGATTTCAGCTCTTACCTCTCTTCCTAGATGCCTGTTCACTCATCCATTCATACAAATATTTACCACATACCTGTGTGTGCCACACAAGTGATATAAAATCCAGAATGCGACAAGGTCAGTGATCTAGGTATTACAGAAATGTTAATTTAGGGTTTTATTCATAAACAACGTGAGGTTCTCCCTGGCCTAAATTCTCACACTGTGAAGACTGCATTCAACCAACATTCCCTCACACCTGCACTATCTCTGACACTGCTTAGCCCTGACATTCAGACCCAGGCCCAGTCCAGAAGGAGCTCAGCACATATGCATGACCAGGAGTAGAATGAGAGGAAAGTTGTTCCAGGATGAGCACCAGGTGGATTATATTATGAGTATATTATATTATATTATGATGGTGAGTTCATTTGACATAGACTATATGTGGCATGCTCCTAAACTGGAGGATTTGCCAATAATCCCCCAATCTCTACACCAAGACCCTAAATATACATATACAAAGTCACAAAATATTTAAAAAAAATATTGAGTTCTAAAAGAATTATTAACTTTAAACCTTTTATGTGTTAAAAAAAAAAAAAAAAAACTCTCTTTCCAAGATAAAAGAAATTAAGTATTTTCCATTTAGGCTAAAATGTATGTTCTTAAGTAAAGAAAATAAAAAGTAAAAATTAAGGTGGGGGTGCCGGTATAAGAGAAAATTGGACTCCATGCTTATAAAAAGAGGTTGTTCAGTCAGCTGTCTCCAGTAGAAACAGAATGGGTTAGGAATCCGTGTTCTCCCATACCTGATATTCCCAGTGCCTGAGTGAGGGGTGTTAACCTCCATTCCCTCGCTCCGTGGGTGTGCCCACTGTGAGCACATGACTAGTTCAGAGACAGGCACACAGCCTCATCTACAGCAAGATTCATAACTTCTGATGAAGTGCTCAAGGAAAAGAAATCCATTCCATGGACTTTGCCCAGAGGACAGATTCAAACCTGGAGCTGCTGGAGGTTCTTGACTCCAAAGGAAGAGAGTCAGCCACCGCAGATGCCAAGATGAGATACTGAGAGGCCACAGGATGCTTCCAGCAAGAGATGCAGCTGGACCTGAAATTTCCATCACAGCTAAAGCCATTCCCTGTGGACTGACAGCTGCCAAGATCTTCTCTGCGGTCACACCGACCACAAGTCAAATTTTCGAGCACCTTCTAAGATACATAAAGACAAAAAGGGAGAGAAATGTAAACAGTAATGAGATAAAAAGCTAAAGAACAAAAATTTTTAATGACAAATGTAAAAGATTTCTTATAAATCAAAATTCAATTATTTTTGACTAGCTTTATGTAAAATGAAAGCACTATTTGAAAGACCAGAATGTCTTGTAAAATAACTTGGAGTTTAAGAATGCAATCATCGACTGGTGACGGTGAATGTTGGAAAAGGCATCTTAGGCCCTCAGTTGACTCCTGACTGACACTCCCTGCAGGAGAGGCACACCCAGTGCAGAAGGGCCCATATTCTAAAATCTTGGTGCCTTTGGGAAGACTCTACTTGTCTTCACCCCCCTGGAAATCAACTGAACAGTTTGAAGTGTGCTAACTGCTGGCATGAATGCACCAGACTTGAGCTTGGGGCTCATGGCTCTGGAAACCTCTGCCCTGTACTCCACCCTGTCAGAGCTTTCTCTGACTTACAGAGCCACCATGATGGTCCAAACCCACCACTGAATGGTACACAAATTAGGCTGAGAAAGAAGCAACTTAATGAGTGTCACACCTGAATGCATGATTACTTTGTGTCTGATGGAGAACTAGTCAACCTGAAAGAATAATACCTATCTCTACAGTAAAGACATGCAAATTAAGCAGAAGGATCCCAAGGAGGAGTTGAACCCACCTAAAACCAATTCTATAGACACCTGAATGTGTGATCAAAGGTATTTTTTGCCTTCCAAATCTTACCCTCCAGGCCACCTAACCCCCAGAAATATCTGAAAAGGGGCAATGTGTGGCAAGGAAATGCTGAGTGGAGGCAGACTTCAGGAAGAAACATTCCTCAGGCAAGCTAAAGGCTCTTGAGAGCACTCTTGCACTTTGTTATTGAACTGGCAAACATATAAAGAGCAAGTAATTGGGATTTGCCTTGAGGTGTACACCCTTTTTTTACACAGAAAAAATAGAAATGATGAAAACTAAAGCCCTAGGTTTGGACTCGCACACTTGCAACTACGATACCAGAGCCTCTCCGAGCCTCAGTGTCCCCATCAACCTTGAGTTAATTAGTGAGTTAAATGGGTAAGTGGAAAGTGTCTGTGAGTCATGTGGGAAAAAAAAACTTGCAGAGGAGTGCCCTGTTGTAGTAGTGGTTAGGTTAACTGCCTCTACCAAAAAGCAGTTCACATATATCCCAAGGACCCGGGTTCACGTCCAAGCCAGGGCAAGCAGCCAAGATGCACAACTGAAAAAGAATAAGTAAAGTACTTCTTCCTCCCCTCTCCTCTTGCCTACTTGCCTTCATTCCCACCTGCACATTTCTTTAAGAAAAAGAAAACTACAGAACTGATGTTCATTATTCTACTTCTAATAAAATCTATAAAGCTATATTTTTTAAAGTCATGACTTTTTATAAAATTTTATAAGATATACAGTATTTATTGTAAAGTATCTAAGAATCATGAAAAGCACAAGGAAAAATTTATGTATTCAATATATGATATACTGATGGTTTCTGTCCTCCTAAAATTCAATGTGATTATATTTCGAGACAAGGTCTTTCTGGAGGAAATTAAGATTCAACGGCATGATAAGGATGGGACCCTGATCCAGTAGGATTAATGACCTGATAAGAGCACCAGAGAACTCCTCCTCTCTGTTCCACTGCAGGACATAGCTAAAAGGTATTCATCTGCAAACCAGGGAGAAAAACTTCACCAGCAATGGAATCAGCCAGAACCTTTATCTTGGACTTCTCCAAAATGATGAGGGGGGAAATTCTGTTGCTTAAATCATGCACTGTTAGGTATTTTGCTGTGACAGCCCCAGCAGACATGATAGTTACCATGATTTCAGCATCTGTCAATGTATACTGTGTATGTCATATGCACAGAAGGAAAGCTAGGTAGAAAGCTAGCAATACAAAAAAATGGAAATACTGTATACATATATCTAGAAGCTAGAGGATAGATCATTTAAATTCATAAAAGATTTTTAAAATACATTGAGCAAGGATCCATGAGAAAATGAACACTCTGCCTTTTATCCCCACCCCTACTTCCTTAGGAAATTTTGTAAATGTTATGTTTTGTCCTGTTTATGGCATTCATATTCAATTACGTCATCAAAATCCCCATAAAAATCAAAATACAGAAATATATCTCAGTTCCTTTGTCCTTTCCTACATACATCCTCTGGCTCTTTCCATCTTTTTTTGGTCGTATTTCACATTTTTTTCAGGAGAGTTTCATAACTGATTTCTTCGCTGAGATTTGCTCACTTGAGAATATCTGTATGTGACTCTTGGAAAGAAAGATTGGCTGGGTATAAAATCCCTGGGGCTCTTTTCTTCTCCTGGAACTTCTGGATATTGTTCCACTGATCAGTGAGCCCTGACCATAGCATAGCCTCTTCACTCACCTTTGGGTCAACTGAATTCCTTCACTGCGGGCTTTTCTTTTTTCAGCAAAGTGCTCATCAGCTCATTTCTGGAGATTTTAAAGATTTACTCCTATTTCCTTTATCTAATATTTTGGAATCACAGTTTAATTGCCACAGACAATTGTTCAATTGTTCTTTTCCAGGGAATATTGCTAAAAAGCATGTGGTCAACCTTATTTTTTTCTTCTTATATATGATTTCATTTTTCCCTTAAAATATAAGTAATTTTTCTTTCATCTTAAATTCAATTATTAAGCAAAAATATGCCCACTTGATAATGAGTCTTTTACTAGATTATTTCCTAGTTGTGCATCTTTATAAATTTGAGTTTCCTTAATTTTAGGAATCTCTTATTACATTTTTTAAAACACATCCTGTTCATTAACTGGGTTTTCTAATTAAGTTTCACGAATTTTCTTTATATTGAAAATTTAAGTCTATCCAATCTGCTATTTTTTTCTAATTGCTTTAATATCTGTGTACAGCAGCTATGTGTTCATAATTTTTTGAAGTCTCTCCTGTAGAAGAATTAATTAACAAAGCAAGGATGTCCACTCTCACCACTACTATTTAATATAATATCGGAGGTCCTGGCCAATGCAATCAGGCAAGAAAAAGACATAAAAGGTATCCAAGTCAGAAAGGAAGAAGTTAAACTATCACTATTTGCAGATGGCATGACAATATATAGACAACCCCAAAGACTCAAGTAAAAAGCTACTAGAAATAATAAACAAATACAGTAAAGTGGCAGGCTACAAAATTAATATTTAAAAATCTGTTGCACTTCTGTATGCTAATAATTAAAATGCTGAAAGAGAACTCAACAATACCACTTACAATTGCATCAAAAAGAATGAAATGCCTTAGACTAAACTTAACCAAAGAAGTGAAGGATCTATACCCTGAAAGCTATAAGACAATGCTAAAAGAAATATGACACCAAAAAATGGAAAAATATTCCATGTTCATGGATTGAAAGAATTAACATAGCTAAAAAGAATTAACATTTCAGATATACAGATTCAATGCCATCCTCATCAAAATCCCAAAGACATTCTTCACAGATATAGAAGAAAAAAAATCACAAAATTTATTTGGAACTATAAGCAATCGAGGATAGCAAAAACAATCCTGAGGGAAAAGAACAACAATGGGGGAGTCATGCTCCCAGACTTCAAACTCTGCTACAAGGCAAGAAAATCAAAACAACAAGGCATGGGAAAAAATACAGAAATACAGATAGATGGAATAGAATTAAAAACCCAGAAATAAACCCACACACATAAGAATATTTAATTTTCGACAAAAGAGCCAAAAACTTTCAAAGGGGCAATGACAGTCTCTTCAAAAAGTGGTACTGGGAGAACTGAACAGCTACATGCAAAATGTTACAACTAGACCACTAACACTATACACAAAAATTAACCCAAAATGGATTAAGGACTTAGATCTATGGCTAAAAACAGAAAATACATAGAAAAAACTGTACGCAAAACACTAATGGACATTGATCTAAGAAATATCTTTGGGAATTCACCTTCAACTTCAATAGCAAGGAAAATAAAATTCAAAATAAACAAATGAGATTGCATCAAACTAAAGGCTTCACAGCAAAAGAAACCTGCAACAAAACAGAAAGACACCCATCTGAATGACAGAAGACATTTTGTCCATCACACCTCTGTAATTTCCAAACTATACAAAGAGCTCATAAAAATTGGACAAAAAATGCTCAGGTGACCTTAATAGACATTTCTCCAAGTATGACATACACATAACCAATGTGTACATGAAAAGATGTTCTACTTCTCTTGTCATTAGGGAAATGCAAATCAAAACAATAATGAGATATCACCTCACACCTGTAAGAATGGTTATCAGCCCCAAAAAAGGAAACAATAAGTGCCGAAGAGGATGTGGAGAAAAGGGACTCTTATTTACTGTTGGTGGGACTGTAAAATGGTGCACCCATTTTGGAAAATGGTATGAAGATTCCTCAAAGACTTGAGAATGAAAATTCCATATGATGCAGTTTTCCTCTACTAGGTAGTTATCCTAAAAAACGTAACACTTACTCACAGAGATGTATGCACCCCCATGCTCATCACAGTGTTATTTACAACAGTCAAGAGGTGGAAATTACCTAAATGCCCATCAACAGATGAACAGATAAAGACTGGTATGTGTACACAATGGACTACTACACCGTCATAAAAAAAAGGAGAAATCCTGCCATTTGAGGCAACATGGATGGACTTGGAGAGACTTATGCTTTAGCAAAATAAACCAGAGGAGAAAGACAGATTTTGTTCAGTATCACTCATATGATATGCTTAAAGATAGAAAGCAAACAGATGATGTAAACTAAACAATAATAGACTTCAAAGAGACAGAACTAATCCAAACTGCAACAGACCTTTAGTGAGAAAAATAAGACAAATCAGAGGGTGCAGGAAAAGATGGGGGAGGGGTGAGAGGAAACAGAGTAAAGGGAATTAATTGCAAAAGAAATAGTTGTAAACCTACTGGACTATACACAGATGCAAATTTGCTATCATGGATACGTCAAATTGAGTTAATGTTAGAATACAATGTTCCTTCAATAAAATAAATTTTTAAAAAAGAATAAAGAGAAAAAGAATAAAACCTAAGAGTGTTTGTTAGATTCTATCTGTGCATATTCTGGTCTTAGCTTATTTTTTCATGATGTAAAGGTGCAGTTTTCTGTACTTGATATTATGTGCTCTAAAATTTCCTTTTCATCTTGCTCAACCTGACTTCATTGGGTTCTCTGGGCTCTGCTGTCTTTCCTGAGATTGCATCAAATGTCATGCCCTTCCTCAGGGGAGTGTCAGCTTTCATGGTAGGATATTTATTTGAGCATTTCCTTTAACTCTGCATAAAGTCCTGGAAAATGTCAAGCCCTGGTGATTTCCTTGCCTCTGCTGAGATTCCACAGTGGTAGATAAGAGCTCCCAAACTCAAGGACTTCTTGAAATTTCTCTCCAAGCTGTGCACCCACATTCTGTCCACTTCTCCCAAGATGAGGAAATTTACATGAGAATTAATAGGATTTTATTGACTCTTCTTTTCCTGGTATGGTCACCAGGGTGTTGTAAAGGCATCGGATGTGCCCCCAGTCTCTTCTATTTCTTTCCTTGGCTGCCATCCTGGAATGGCATGAATATATGCTTCATTCTTTTTTGATGGTGGGAATATTTTGGCTAATTTTTTTCTACTGTTTATTAACCAAACCAAGAATTGGAGAAGAGATTCTAAGAACTGGATTTATTAAACCACTTTTACCAGAAAATCTCTCTTACTTTTTAATAAGCAAGATATTTAATCTCAGAGGAAATTCTCAGAATATGAGAAAAGTAAATGCCAAACCACAAATCCTGGGCACTTGCTCATGCCTTCTGTGCAAATGGAGAACCAAGAAAATAAATGAGCAAACAATACTTACAGAAGTAGCTTAATGATATGGCTAGAGAGAGAAGAAAGGTGTAAAAATCTCAGTACACCATTCTACAGTGTGAACAGTCAAGAAGCATTTGCAAACGGGACCTCAGGCATCAAACTATATGTGTTGATTTGGGGTATTAGATGAAGACACCTCCTCTCAAGCCAGTAAATGAGCAGCTGCAGTGTTAGGCTGAAAACCAAAAGTAGGTTATTGGAAATATACTGGACAACAAAGCTTCAAAAGTTTGTATTCTGTGCACTATTTCACATTCACTCACAGTTTGCTTCTGCAGATGATTTGAGTCCAGACCAGCCTTGCCGGTGGTCCACCCCATGACAGCACTCCAGCTCTTGATGCGTTGGTATGAATGGCCCAAGGTCATAGAAAGGGTGAAAACACCCTTCCCGGGAAGATTACACATTTTCAATGCACACAGGTACTCTCATCCTCAGTCAGATCTCAGCAAATGTTGAGACGCAACCTTCAAAGTCCAGGTAAAAGGCATCTCCTGCAGAATATGTTTCTAAATATTACTGTTGCAATGATCACTCAGTTCTTCTAGAACATGTAGCTGGACTTCCCAGGGAAGTCAGAGATGGCCAGGTCTAAAACAGGAGGAGAGCTCAGGAGGTCTTCACCTGGAAGCTTTCCCAAGGATTGAAAGTAAAAGGTAGGTTAGAGGGACAAGCTAAGGGGTGGGTGCCTACCTTGTGTAATCAGGAGCAGCACCCTGCATTAAAATCCTGAGAAACAATAGCCCATCCAAACCAAGCTGAACTCACTTCCAGGAAGGCTACCTCTCAGGACATAACACAACACACAACAAAAACCAGTTCAGCCCTAGAAAAGGAATGGCAGGATTTCCTGGCTTAGGTTCCCAGAAGTGGACTGAAGCTTCTGCTGCATGTCATTGGTGACTCATGCCAAATATCATAAGCCCTAGAAGTTTCTCTCTAAAAGGGGTGATTTTGTTATGATTCAGTGTGCTTTGAACAGAGGGGCACATCTGGTACACAACTGATCACCTCCTACCAAAACGGCAGAAATTGGAAGGAAGAAAATGGAGATGAGAGTTCTGGTTGAGGATGCCGTCTCCGGGAATATGAGCCCCACATGAGGTTGCTACTCTGTCCCACTCCCACCACACCCCACTCCTGCCTCTGACACAGGGCAGGCCCAGCGCACATGATGGACTGAGGACAGAGCATCTGTCACTGCCCTGTGACCGACACTCGGCAGACCTGGAGCCAGCACCTCAGCCCTGGGCTCTAAACTTCCAGGTGACAAGTGGAGCAGCTCTGACCCGCCAAGTGGGACCAAGGAGATGCTAATAGTCTTCAGCCTGAGGCCCTCTCTCCCCATCTCTCTTCCCCACCTCCTTTCGTTACTGAGAATAAAATAAACATAATAAGATAAACAAAATCAAAATGAAACAAAATAATAAAAACATTACAAAGATCACATTGTGCTTTTACTTCAGGCAAATATCTAGCTTAATTCACCAACATGATCACAAAATGATTTTCATTTTCATCTTCACGCCACGGAGGTTCCATCAACACTAGCTGAATTTGATGAATGCAAATGCTGCTGTCTGTGAAGCAGAGGTTCAGAACTGGGGTTTAGACCGACTACAGCAGAAGACCCCAGCAACTTTCCTTGGTGTTTTCTTTTGTTTGTTTACATTTATAAATACAAACTTGCCAATAACTATCAATGTCTGTGCCTAAGCTGTGCAACTTACATGTAATATTTAGGTTTATCATCATCACATTGTTTTCAAATGTGAAAGAGGAACTACAGATAAGTTGCATCTTAAATTGCACTTTATACCACCTGGAAGGCTGTTTGCAGACCAAATTGCAACAAAAACCTAAGGAAGCAACCTAAGAATACTGACTGTGTCACAGAGAAAGGGGGCTCCAATTTGGCGGAGGACAGAAGGTCTCTGGGTTTAGTAAATGGGGTGTGGAAGGTGGAGAGAAAGAAGTGTAACAGCAAATGGAATGTGCTACTCTGGGCACTCAGGAGAGAGAAAGCTTGGGATGGAGAGCAAGCAAGTCTGGTCCACAAGCTCTGAGCAGCCAGAGGCCATGGGCAGGGCTACAGTTGAGGGAGGTCGGGGTGAGGATATCCTGGACCATGACAACCAAGAGAGTGGGCCATGTCCCCTAAAGCTTCAGCTACAGGAAGCCAGCTGCCAGTCACCCTCAAGATAGAAAATTTGGCAGCATGTGGGCAGAGGTTTGCCAACTTCAAATACCAATCAATGTCTCCTTGTTGCTTCATGTTCATTGGAACTATTATTACCAACCAAAGGTAAGAGCATCTATCTTGTGTTTCAGATGTCCCCCAGGAGCACTGAAAGATGAGGGAACAGGGTTAGGTCAACTCAGCCTAGACCCAGGACTAGTTACCAGGCCATCCACATACAACCCCACTGGCAGAACTGTTAGAGACAGGGCAGCCCCAGATGGATGGTTGGTCTGCAATGCCTGTTTCCAGGGGCTCTCCTGCTAACCAGTCTGGGAGCTCCTTCCTAGCAGTGTGCGTTGCAAAATCTTTTATCCTGAGTGAGAATTCCACTCTGGTCTTGACCCTCCCTGTGAACTTAAGTCTTTTAAATTGAGACATAAATTGACATTATGCTAATTTCAGATGTGCATCATAATGACTTCATATTTGTAGAGAATTCCTTTTAAGTTCAGATTCCTCAGCAACACCCCCATGATTCAGACAGCCTGGGAAAAGATACTGAAGTCAGATTTTGTAGGGTTTTTATTTTTTATCCTACTTTTGATGAGGTATTACTGACATATAAAATTGTAAGACATTTTAAAAATACATGGTGACAGTTTGAGATATGCATACATTGTGAAAGAATTCCTCCACGGAGGTAATGGACACACCCACCAACTCACAGGCATGTCTCTCTTTGGTGAGAATATTTAAGTCCTGCTCTCTTAGCAAATTTCAGTCCGATAATTCAGTGTTATCAACTATAGTCACCAAACTGTGCATGAGACCCTCAGACCTTGCTGAAAGTGGAAGCTCTGTCTTCTCCCATTTACCCGCCTCTCTCCCCAAGCCCCTGGCAACCATCATTCTACTCTCTCTTGTTTTTATATTCCACATAAGTGAGATCATACAGTATTTGTCTTTCTCCATCTGACTTATTTCACCTACCGTATGCCCCCAAGATCTATCCAACTGGTCACAAATGACAGGATATCCTTTTTTCTCACAGTTGAATAATATTCCAGTATTTATATAGACCAAGTTTTCCTTAGCCTTCATCCATCGATGGACACTAATGTTGTTTTCTTATCTCGGCTATGGGGAATGATGCTGCAATAAACGTGGGAGTGCAGATATTTCTCTGAGACAGTGTTCTTGTCTCCTTTGTGTACCTGGAAGTGGGGTTGCTGGATCAAACAATAGCTCTATTTTTGTAATTTTTGAGAAAACTCCATACTGTTTTCCACAATGGCTGCATCAATTTCCATCCCACCAACAGTGCACAAGGGTCCCCTTTCCTCTACATCCTCGCCAGTATTTGTTCTCTCTTGTCTTTTTGATGACAGCCATTCGCATAGTGTGAGGTGATGCATCACTGTGATTTGGGTTCGCATTTCCCTGATGATCAGTGATGTTGAGCAGGTTTCCTTGTCCCTACTGGCCATCCGTATGTCTTCTTTCAAGAAATATCTATTCGGGTCCTCTGTTCATTTTTAAATTGAATCACAATTTAAAATTTTTAAGATGTTCAGATAATTCTGAGGCACAGCCTTATTGGGAATAAAATTGCTGGGCAGCAAGGCTTCTCTGGGAGCCAGAGAATAACTTTTCTTTTATTCAGGTAATAAATTCCTAACAGTCTGTGGAAGCAGGATTCTTCCCCGAGTGCTCCTGACTTAAGGACAAATCCCACCTGAGCTGGCCCCACTAATCTGCACCAGAAGGAAGTTCATGTCTCAGTCTGTGTTGAGGCAGGCCTGCTGAAATGGTCACCCCAGAGGCACCCAGGCCTTTGGAGACTCAGTCCCCACTCCCCAAGGCCAGCTCCTCTTCACATTCCTACAAGCATCTTGCCACACCCCGAAGTTGTGTTACCTGCATCAGACCCATGGTCACCAACCACAGGCCAGGCCCACTGACCTGTCTTATGCCCACTCAGTTCAGACACAGATGTAAAACTCTGTACATCCACCTCTCTTCTTTGAAGCGAGTTCACACAGCACCCCTCCCAAGGGTGCCTGACTGAATGCACTCAATGACTCCTATGAGCCAGGAGAGGGGATTTGGGGATATTTGGGGTTTGGTTTCTGTTTGTCTTGAGTTCAGACATGACTCTGGGACCATCTTATATCTGTGTAGATCCGTCCTGATCACAGAAGGACCCCGTTGGGTGCCGATGTCCCATGAAAGTTTTTGTGTACAAACAGGCACCCAGCTTAGCTGTGGGTGCTAGGCCATCTTGTGCCCTTCTCCACCATGAAGAAAAATGGTTGATGGAGATTCATACCAGTAACAAGACATACCAACCAAAAGCAAGCTGGTATGGCTATGTCCATGTCAGAGCAGAATGCTCCTCCATATGGTGGGCTTGGCCTTCTGTCCCTATCCTGGACCTATCCAGAAGCAAAACCCATGCTCACAGCTAACTCCCTAGAACAGAAAAGCCTGTGACAAAGGCAGACTTGCATATCCAGGCACTTCTGGCTTCTTTTCTTTGAAATCATCCTCAGGAGAAAATTGATTATCTAACCAGCATTATCTGAAGGAAAAGATCTGGTATCAGATTTATCAAGAAAAATCAGTGAAATGAAATATACAGAGGGTCAAAGTTTATACCATATATGAAAACAGACCTCTGACCCGCGACCCATTACAGCAGCCTAAGGATAAATACTTCTTATAGTGGCCAGCCCAGGAAGCCAGCTGCTCTCTCTGGTGACAATCCAGGAAACCACACAACTCCTGTGACAATTAACTCCTGATGGCCAGATCTTGGTCAATAACTGACAGCTTCCCTAAATTTTGGCTCCACTTTCATCTCAGGACCAACAAGAGAAAGTCAAATATGCCCCCTAATCTATCACCCAGAACACCTCACTTCTAGTTAGAGCACCTCCTGCTTCTCCAGGTCCTCCACCCCCATCAGAGATCTGAGTACCCCCCAATTCTCCACCACAGGGCTCCCCTACTCCTCTACCTGCCTTTGGGTGTCTGCCAAATGAAAGTCACAGGGCCACCTCCCTTACTACAGTTCACTATGAACAAACACCTCTGCTTCTGTCACCTGGATGTTCTTCCTTTATTTTCATAGATGTAACACTGGACAGGGTGTCACCACCTTCCACCAATGTCGTCTTTATCACGATCACCTTCACCATCATCATGAGAGATAAGAACATTGTGGATCAGAGAATGGGGTGTCCAGTCCAAGGTCATATGGTAATAAATTCCTGACAGTGGTGACTTCAGGGCTCCACAAGAACCCCATCTCACTATCTTCAGTAATGCGGCCCAAGGTAAGCAGGGACTTGACAGCGCCTGTTGATACAAAGGAGAATCACAAGATAGAATTGTGTGCTTTCAGCCAGACCCCGCGGATCACGCTACCTCCCCTGTCCTCTCTCTAAAAGTCAGCGGGTCTATACCCAACAAGACTGGCCTCCAGCACCCCAACTCTGTTAGATATGCATGCAGAGACTCCTGTCCTTCATCAATCCCAGAAGAATGGGAGTGAGCTGCATCGTCTCGGACTGCACAACAATAAAAAGGAGACATTCCCACACATAAACACGCCACCGACATTTCTGTAAATTAAAAAAAGGGATATTAATAGACAAGTCTATTTCTAATGAATCATGATCTTCAAGTTAATGTTGAGAAGAAATAGCTTTGTGTGATCTCCATGCCTAAGTAAAGCTCCAATGACTGTGGGTTTTCAGGGGAAAACAGAAGTCACAGATGCAATCTGACTGCCACCTGGGATTAAGCTGGAGTATTCAAGGACCTTGTGTCTTCCTTCCATATACACTGTGGAAAGATCTGGAAGTCACTGGAAAGCTCTAAATGTGATCAGTAGTTTATGAGAATGTCTATTTTCTGCATTTGGGCTGCATCTCGTTCAGAGACGTGGCCGTTCTCTGAGCTTTTGGAAGTCATGCAACGCTCAAAGACAGCTCTGCAGACTGGGGGTGCCAAGTGAAGGGGGTTCTACCCTCAAACTTGTGCTGAATGCTGTATGGCTGCAAAGACTGGGGAGTGTCTCCAAGCTCCAGAATGCCCACAAGACGGGCTGGGAGGTAGGACCCCCGATAATCAGGGGCAGATGCTACGAGGAGACGGTAGTGCTGCCGGGAATAACCAGTCAACTCCCGCATTTCTCCAGGCAGAGCGCAACCCCGGCGTGGCTAGAGGCTAACAGAGGATATGAGGCTGAGTCCTCCTCAGAGCGGAGAAGGTGGTCTAATGACCAGGGGAGGAGGCAGGTTGGGCACCTGCCTTCTACAAGACCTCTGGAAGTGGTCGCAGGCCCAGAAGACTCTGGAAATTGGGACATAATGACCCTAAACACGGGTACCTAGATGCCGCACCTCAGGGGTCCCCCTCTTGCCAGTTGGGCCCTGGCCTGGGGGAGGAAACTGCAAATGCAGCTTTCCCTGGGTTCTGTCTGACTGGTCCTGATCTTCTCACTGCGCCGTAGCTTAGTAACTAGCTGTTCTATTCAGTCGTGTCCCCTTCCTTGCATCAGTGGCATATCAAAACACCAAACAATTGCAGTCAGTGTAGGGCGAGCATTTGGCTGGAGTGTGAAGCCAAGTCAGTTCTGGGGAAGATGAGCTCATTGCGTCTTGAGGTGGGAGGGAGCCAGGGCCACAGGGGCAGGAGCCCCCACCCGCTGCTGGATATGCTTGGTGCGGGTCAGAGCTCTGGGCCCAAGAACCAGGGGCCCCGTGAGTCCAAGGGCAAGTGTGTCCAGTACTGAGCTGTGGGCCTCTGCACCTGAGACCCACCCAGGGCAATCTGATGGGGACACCACTGGGCAGGTCAGCACTGTCCCTGAAGCGTGACAGGGCCTGGCCAACCCCCTATCCTAGCCTTCCACTCCCAAAACAACTGAAGAACAGCATCAGAAAACATATCTCTTATTCATCCCAACTTAAATAGGAAATGTCTGCGAAAAAACATTGCATCGCAACAGAATCTTCAGGGAAGAAAGGAAATCATCTTAGACAATAAATTGGTTCCTATTCCTAAAGAATTTAAGTGTCTTTCCAACTTTATAACAAACATAAAGCTATAAAAAATCACATCTCAGAAAAAAGCCTGGGTTATTTTTCTCGAGCTCATGGAGACACGCCAGGCTTGTTTTCAAATTTGCCCACATAATCTCTGGGTAGCTCTGTGTGGGACAGACTCACAGAGACTGAGTAGGGCCAGGTCCTCTTCACTAAAGATGGGAAACCCCTCACTGCAGTTCATCTGGGTTCTGATAAGTCAGAAAGTGTTTGGAAGTTCCCTGGCACAGAAAGCTCCTCAGCCAAGCGGAAGTGCCCCTCCTTGGCAGGCTCACCCAGCGCACACACTATTCCCAGTCCCAAGCCTGCCCCTACCCAATGAGGCAGGACAGTCCATGTTGGAACAAGGAAAGCTGCCAGAAAGTTTTGGGTTTTTTTAACCTAGAGTTGCTTTTATTATGCTAACAATTATGCCACTTTTAAAATTTGAAATCTGTTTTAGTGGCAAAGAGCATGAAAGTTATTTGTGGGGTGCTCATAATCCTTAGCATCTTGAATAAAGCCATAATGTGGCACACATGTAATGCATAAATGCAGTACTCTTTTCTGCTACAGAAATGACTGTACTTTTTTTTTATGACTCCTGTTACTCCTGGTCTGTGCTCCCAGAGAACCACAGAGGATGTCTACCTTCACTGACCAAAAAAATCATAGATATCTGGTGTAAGAGCAAGTGGCTGCCTGACCTGTCCAAGGCTAGAAGGAAAAGAGCCGGGAGGGTGACTGAAAAATCAGGGAGAGAACTTGTGACCAGATGGTGGTTTTATTCTGACAAGTCAGGTGGCATCTGAAGGGCACCAGACAGAGAAGCAAGGAGACCCTGCAGGAGGCGACTGCAATGCCCAGGGCCAGTGAAACCAGGCCCATAGATGGCCCTGGGAGCTGGTAGACTATTGTCAGATCTCAGTGTGTTTTAAAGGTGAAGCCAACTGCTTTTGCTACCAAATGTGGGAAGGGGGTTGGGGCCCTCTCAACAATGACCCTGAGTTTCTGCCAGAGTAGTCAGGATTCCAGTGTGGTGGAGGCAATGGGGTGCTTGATTCAGATGGAAACAGGAGGCAAACGGTAAATGGGTCTGGCTGGAGGTCTGTGTGTGAGAACAGCATTCAGACTCCCTTCTGAAAGGAAAAGAAACATGGAAGAATGGTCAAGCCCTTTCAGGCTGCCCACCACAGTGGCGTCTTCTGCTATTGGAAACTGAACTGTTGTCACAGTGCATTTGTCATGATTCTCACTGACAAAGCAGCAGCCACACTCACAGCCATACATCACCCAGAGAAGGATGAGTAACTGCTTACAGCTACAGGTAGGATCCCCCAAAGGTGTGGTTTTATTGTCAGATCCATACAGGTGCTGCCTCCTGAGTTAAACGTAACGCTGACAACTCCTTTCATGTGATCATTAGACATCTCAGTGTGGGCAGCCCTGGCCTCTGGCTGCCATGATGGGCCCCCAGGTCCAGGATGGATAGTAGGACTGGTAGGAGATGGATGTGGAACCACTCATCCCTACAGGGAGGATGAATGCCCCATTTTTTTAAATTTTCATTATAGGAATGTTACATCATAAC
Source organism: Solenodon paradoxus (assembly GCA_004363575.1). NCBI lineage: Eukaryota > Metazoa > Chordata > Mammalia > Eulipotyphla > Solenodontidae > Solenodon > Solenodon paradoxus. Next base: position 33,964 of record RJWH01005975.1, on the reverse strand, counting down.
ATTATATAGGTTTAAGGTGAGCATCATCATACATCAACATCTGTATAAAATACATCGTTTACCACCAACAATCCAATTCTATCCTCACCATACAATTGACCCATTGTACCCAATTTGCCTACCCCCAGCCCCCTTCTCATTTATTCATCACTAATTTGATTCACTTGATTTAAGCCTGTCTGTCTTTGATTTAGTTCATTTGTTTGGTTTCTCTGGATAACACATAGAGTGAAATCATACACTGTTCGCCTTTTTCCATCGGACTTATCTCACTACTCATAATCCTATCTAGGATCTTACTACTCATAATCCTATCTAGGTTCTTGCAAATGGCAGGATTTCATCTTCTTTGTTAGCGGAATAGGATTCCACATCTTCTTTGTCCACTCACCTGTTGATGGGCATTTAAGTTATTTCCAGGTCTTGGCAATTATAAATAATGTTACAGTAAAGATGGAGATGCATACATCTCTTTGGATTGGTATTTTTGTGTTTTTTAGAGTAAATACCCAGAAGTGGAATAATGGAATTGAATGGAATTTACATTCTCAACTCTTTGAGTATCTGCATACTGTTTCCTAAAGTGGCTGCACCTATTTACAGTCCCACCAATAGTGCATAAGATTTCCTTTTTCACTGAGAAATCAGCAAGATAGTGACTGCTGAACCCAATGGGGCATGTATCTGAGCAACTTCCTTGATACACATTTTTAACTTCATTTGAAACTCTTAAATGAAATTTTATTTCAGGATTTGTTTTCACTTGTTTCCTCTGTTCTTTTAAATCTATTGAGCAGAAGTCACTGGAAAACTCTTCAGAGAGATTCAATTTGCCATAAAATCAATTTTATAATAAAGTACTAAAAGAAATAGCTGATAAGTTGGGGTGGCTTATTAAATAGAAAGTGATTATTTTTATTTTTAAGTGATCAGTTAAAATAAGGCATTTGAAAATTACAGTCTAAAATAGCAACTTGACATTTGTTTGTTCTTCCCAATTATCAGACAGTAAAGGTATGTGTATATTTATTTTTCCCCCATCAAATTAAACTTTGGACAAAAAAAAAAAAGGTTTCCTTTTTCTTCACATCCTCGCCAACACTTGTTGTTTCCAGTCTCCTGGATGAAGCCACCCTCCAGGTGTTAGAAGGTGTCTCATTGTGCTTTTGATTAGCATCTCCCTAATAAGAAGAGATGGGAAGGTCCTCATTTAAGAGAATTAAGTGACCAATCACCCATGCCAGGCTTCTGCCAAAGGTTCATCTGCACTGCAGGGACTGTTTTTGGAAGTCACTGTGTCTTAACTTCTCTGGAAAGTTGGTGTGTCTAGCAGGGAAATTTTGTTTCCTTTCCAGGGACACCAGGATGCCGCGGTCCAGCCGCAGCAGGATCCAGGGGGCTCCCAAAGGTGGGTAAGGCATCGGCGAGTGGGAGACAAAGACACTCAGACTCGGAGGCAGAGTGAATCTTTGTTCCGTCTTTATTACAAGCAAGCAGGTTTTTTATACTTTCTTTTTGCAGCTTTTAGTCTTAAGATTACGTAAACCAAAAGCACAGATTCGCATAGTGTTTTTGTTTCTTAAGTAAATGAATTACCTGACCTTTTTGATAGGATCTTGCTTAAGGTAAGGTGTGAGACAAAAGAGAATTGTACAGACTTATGAAAGGTTAGAAAGTTATTTATCAAATTCTTAAATGCATATCAGGCTGAAATGAATCTGGCAGGCCCTTTTGAAATCCAGCAAGTTCTTGTTGCCCAGTTTTTGTGTTGGTCCTATTTTTATGAACCTTTATAAGTTGTTCTAATAGTTTTACTTTTTGTTCCCTATTGTGCATTCTGATTCCATTTTCGTCATAGGCACCTGTACATGGTAAGGGGGGAGCAGGCAGTCGTCCTGCATTATTTTTTCTCTTGGTGGGAACCATTATTTTCCTTTAATCTTATAAGCTATTGTAAGGTGAGAACAATGCTGTGGGAGGGAATCGGAATAGTTTTTCTTTGTTTTTAGATATAACCTACATCATTAATGGGCCAAATGTGTAAATGAATGGAGGCTGAAATAATTTCCCTTGCTATAGTTGATTTATTATGTCTCCCACAGAGGCAGTTGGGAATATTTTCTGAGTCAATTTCTTGGGTAATTTATAAGTATATTGTTAGCCTTGCATAGAGGCAATGGCATAGGTGAGTTTAGTTTTTTCAGTACTATTTTGCCTTGTTGTAATAGTCCCATTTTTCAGAGAAATTCCCAATCCTTCTCCCAGTAGGGAAATTGTTATTTTCATTATTATTTTAAATTAATTCCGCATATATGAATAAGCCAATACAGCAAATCATGATTCCACAAATCATGATTCCCAGGAAAGCTCGGTTAGAGGCACCACGTCCTGTTCCATGAAGAAGTTC
>RJWH01005975.1:0-31457 GCA_004363575.1 Solenodon paradoxus | reverse complement strand
ATTGACTTTGTTATTTAGCCAGGTTGGACATGGATGTGGCACCAGGATGATTGGAAAGTGTAGTCCTTGGGTCCTGCCCTTAGCCCTTAGCCAGTCAAGTCCTGGGAACACAGGAGAGCACTTCAAAAGGACACATCCTTTCCCCAAGGGAAACAGCATCCACTCCATTTGAAAGGCGAAACTATTTGCTTTTAATAGATCCTAGAAGACACTTACGTAATCATTCTAAGATGCAAATAAAAGCCATCTCGTGCTTTGGTCTAAATATGCCAACTCTTTGAGGAAACTCACCAGCACTGTGAAGGGGAGGGCTTATTCCAGAGACAGTGATGAGTGACTGGGACCACCACTACCTTGAATTTGGGATTGTTGCTGAACTATGGGAGCAGGAGTAAAGAAATGCCAGTTCATGCAATTAGTCATGATAAAGAAGGCTCCATGGAAGCCTAAAACACAAACAAGATTAAAGAATAGGAATGTGTTCTAACACACAAGGACACACAAGGGAATTACACAGGATTACAAAGAAATATTCCTTTAATATTACATGTCATGGTTCATCCTTAGACAATTAACCTACTCTGTTTATTTGGATATAAAAGTTGTGTATTTTTTTTCATGCATTGTAATCACAGTGTGGAAGACAATAGGTGAAACAAGCTTACTCTTAATAAATCTAATTAATTTGAACTTCTTAAATTCCCTATTCTGTGTGAATGTCATTTCCACTAAAAGTTTATGATAATGTAATCATGTGCTCAGCACAACTGGATTATAACAAATGTCTTTATCTTTGAAAACGCCGTTCTTGCATATGTCAAACCAGGCTACAGAAACTGGGCTTGAGATGACTGAGACAGATCGGTGGTGTCAGCTGTGAGCATGCGGCTGGTAAGGTCAACTGGAATATAATTTCCAAGGTGTCTGAGTTGCTCATTCCTTGATTCATTAATAGTCTTTGATTATCTGGAAATTTTCAAAGAAATTAAAACTCCGTAGAGACAGAGAAAAAAAATTGGGAACCCCACTATTACTTATACATGCTAAACACAGTTTTCTGGATCTTTGAGGAACCTCTACACGGGAATATGTACAACTCGAGGTTGACAGATCAAGGAACGAGGCCTCCAGTGTGTCAGTTCTCACCTTCCAACGAGCAGAGAGACCAGAACAGGGGGCTCCCTATGAAATGCTCAGGGCAGCAAGAGTGACACAAGAATGTGTGCAAATCTTCCTCAGAGTAAAAAGCAGCTTCAAAGAACAAAACCCATGTACAAATATTGCTAGCAATGACAACAGAGATTGTGTAGTAAAAATAAAACATAAGAGGTGCGTGGTAGCCTAGTGGATAAGTCCACTGCCTCCGGCTGTCACAGTCCATATACACCCGAATCCTGGGTCGGTGACCCTGGGGGTGGAAACAACCAAGACAAGCAACTAAATAAAATAAAGTGCTTCTTCCTCTCTCTCTCTCCCTACCTGTCTGCCTACTCACATTGATTCCTGCATGATCTTTCCTTTAAAAAAAATTTTTAATAAAAAAAACTAAGTCCAGTTTCCTTTTTTTAAAAAAAGTGACTGAGTAGCACGTTCAATTAATTACCTAAAAACAAAACACAGGGAGGCCAGAACTTCTGGACTGAGGCAAATCTTCAAGAGATTTCTGTATTAGAAGACTATTGAGGAAAACTTTCCCCATACTTTTAGGCTTCCTAATGAATGAGTTATAAAACTCTGACCTGAACTTGTCTATTTGCAAGAGAATGCTGCTCTTAATAGTGATCTTTAACCCTGAGATTGAATTAGATCAACAGAAAATCCTCAACAGAAAAGATATGCTCTGCAAGGAGGAGCCCTGGGTGAGCCCTGCAAAGCGCCCAGATGAGAAGGGACCTGGGGCTGTGTACAGGGAACCAGGTGTCCAGACATAGTCCCAGAACAGACGGTGAAGGGTCACCGACTGGGGAAGAAACTTTAGAAGAAAACAGAGGGAAATTCTAAAACCAAGGAGGGGAGCCTGAAGACAAAGTCAGCCAGCCTTCGAGTCCACCCTCTCTGCCTGCAGACAGCTCAGAGCCCTACCAGGCATCTCTGGCTACTCCCCCACCCAGGGCATCCCTCCAGATCCCAGGGTCGGACATCTTGCCTGGCAGTGTCACCTTCCAGGTGACCTCCTCCATCCGCGCCCACCACCCACTGCAGGAAGGCAAGCCTTGTAACCAGCAATACCCAGTGAACATAGCCATCCAGCAAAATCGGTTAATCATAAACTGAGGAACCTATCCCACTTCATTAACATATAATCTATTACAGATGCACTTAGCCAGGAAAAGCACAGATAATAGATTGAACCAGTTTTCCACTGAAGCACGGGAGACTTGTGATGAACCTGAGAAGCTTGCAGACCACTACTGGCACCAGAGTATCTGCCATCACCAACACCTGAGGAATTCCCCAAATGCCTCCCCTTCCCCATTGTGCCCCAATATGTGTCAGGTACGCACTCCCACAGACTCTCCTGCAGCTAGATATGCCCATGAAGCCAACTCTGGACATTGAGAGGCAGGTGAACGTCTGTCTCCTGGCCCAGATCCGAGTGTCACTCTTCAGGGAAAAAAGAAACCTGAGAGTGTGTGCACAGTGCGCCTCCCTCCTCCTGGGATGCCCTTCAGTATGGGGGCCCCTGAAGACCAGGAGCCAGGATCTCAAGGCAAGAAGGCTCTGGGCACTGATAGCAGGACTGAGCTTCAAGCTCCCAACTCCTGAGGGCCGACAGGCTGGGTTATACCCATTCCCTGCAGAGCCAACTCCCAAGAGCCATGAGCAGGTAGTTGCTTTGAAATGGATGAGTGAGAGGTGTTTGGAGTAGGGAGAGGCCCTTAGGAGATGGATGAAGAGACCTTGAGGAAACTCACCCCAAAATTCAAACCTGACTTATAAAATCTCAGCAGTGTCAGTCTTCACGATAAATGCATCCCCAATTCATTACTTGTGAGCTCCTCATCCTGGTTGGGGTTCCATCAGCTGACAGGTTAATTGGTTTTCAGACCTGGAGACTCCGGTCAAATTGAAGAGTCCTGTCTGAATTAACTTTGTCACCAGTCGTATTCTGTGAGACTCAGGGCCAAAAGGCAGGACAGTCTTAGTCCCCACCACCTACCTGGGGCTTCAGGCCGTGAGTAATAGGGCTCCCCTACACAGCGCCATGTGCCCCGCAGCTCGCGCCTGTCCAGCTCACGCCCTGTCTGACCACCTCCTACTATACGACTTTCTCTGTTTGTTGGCATCAGAAAGCTCATTTTCCCTGAAATGTTTAAACGCTGGAGGCGCAAGAATGTGTTTTTGCTCATTATCTGAATACTTTGACCATTTGTCATCTTCCATTTGCTGATGTAGACCCGGGTTTGGCCTTAGGACATCATAGAGCTCCCTTCTGCAGCAGTGCCTCTCCCGTCTGCAAAACTGGAAACCCCTCCAGACCACCAGGGTCATCCCTGTCCCAGGAACAGGGGGCGTGGTGGGAGCAGCTCAGATGGCAGTCCAGGCCCCTAGGGTGCAATGCAGAGAGTTTCTATTGAGACCGATGTCACTATGACGACCTGGTGCTATTCAGACCTGCTATTCAGAAAACCAAAGTGATGAGAAATGAGATGTGAGCCTTCAAGATGCAGCTGCCCCACAGAGAGTTTCTTCTGTCTCTGACTGAGGCCTGGCCCATCAGCTCTGCACAACAGGCTCTCAACCTGCTTGCGAGGTTCAGTCAGAATAAGGACCCGACCTGATTACTTCAGTGCAAGTGCTGCCCCCACCCCAGCAGACCTGAGGAAACATTTGCTGAATGGGTCAACGAGCAAACAAATGGATGAACAGGCTTTCTTTCACTCCAGGTGAGTGCAGTCTCATATCCCAGGCAGAATGGACTCCAGAGCCCGGATTCTACATCCTCCTGCTCCATAACTAATGCAGGACAACCAAGGAGACTCAGTCCTCCAGAGGTACATCACCTCAGACCCGGAGCTCAGCAAAAAGGACCTGCTCAACAGCAACAGAGACAGTGACTGAAATATAAACAGAATAATAACACCCTGAATGCAGTTCTTGCAACATTTGCTGAAGGTTTGCTGAGGCTGTACGCTATGGAAGTTACCTCCATGGGACAGGAGTACAGGTCCCTCAGGAAAGCAGGGTCACATCACTGACAGGCTCACCTGGAGGGACCCAGTTCAGGGCTCTGCTCCGTCTTCTCCCTGTGAGGTTCCAGGGGAGAAGATATCTGAGGAAGACACTTAGGATGAGCCTGCGGGGAGCAAAACAGGGCCCAGGGCACCCCTGACTGGCCAGGTCAGTGTTCAAAGTCTTTCATTGATACTTCCAAACACTGAAGGATTTGTGCCTGTACTCTTGATAAACCTACATGATGAAAATAGATAAACTACTGAATCCACTTTTGCCTAAAATTATCTGCAATTTGCATGGGAACATTAGCTACCTGCTGCTTTTTAGAAGCCTGAGTGCCTCTCCTGTTCTTTCATTTTACCAAGAAAATGACAAGCATTAGTGGTGTCCTCACTGCCACATCCCAAGTCGTGTGGCTTATAGTCGCTGTGATGGGGGATTCCTGGTGGTAAGGCAGACATGGGGTAGAGGGGAGAGTAAAACCACAGGGCCAACCGTGGCCTGTGCACCATCAAAGTGACTCTCCGGGAGCGAATCTGAGGGAAAGGAGGTTTCTGAGCAGGTGACCTCCACCACCCCATCCAAACCTTCATCACAAGCCTTCTACTCTCCCACCACAGGAAGGAGAGGGACTAGGGCTGGTTGACAGCCCACCTGCCCAAGGGAAGTGTAGGGTCTGTCCCTGCTGACAGGGAACACTAGTAGGATGGCCAGAGAGTACAGACACACACACTTGCTGGATCCAGAACAAATGCCAATTCTGCCGCCTCTCCCAGAGCAGCCACGCTGGCCACCCCCCGTTCCAGACCTTCCCTGACACACACCCCCCACCCAGCGTCTGCACAGGCACCAGGTCCAGCTGCAGTCAGCCAGTTTAGGAAGGGTCCTGCCTCAGGCCTCCCAGAGTTGCTCAGGGATAGATGGCGTTAGGGGAACAAGGTGGGTATCCCAGGGTGGCTTGGGGCTTGCTGTTGAGTGACACCCATGTCTGCAGCACAGGGGACTTCCCAAAGTAAAGTTGGGGAGAACAGTCTGAGAACACAGGGAGTTACCCCAGGAACCAAGACATTTCCTGGAAGTGCACAGAAAGCCTCCCAACACGGTCCCTCTTGAAAATCCAGAAACCAGGCTGTGATCCCGACCCAGGAGACTCCAGTAAGCCAGCCAGGGAGCTGGACCTTCATGTGGAAGTGACCCTGGGTGTGGGAGTGACCCTGGGCATGTGGGTATGACCTTGAGCGTGTAGATGTGACCCCGAGTAGGGAGTGACCGCTGTATGACACTCAGTGTAGCTGTAACTGTGAGTGTGTGGTAGTGGGAACACCATGTTTGTCTGCCCCATGCCCTGAATCCACCATGGGCTGATCACCCTTCAAAGGTAAACTGAGTCAGTCTTTCCACTCTTCTGGTTATCTTCTCAGATAACAAAAGTCACGCTGACCCTGAGAGAATTCACAGGTCAGCCATTAAAATGACCAGTCTGACACAAAAACCAAATTGTACCCCACACAGTCCTGTTTGAGGAGGCCTCAGTGCTCTTGACTTCTCACACATACCTCAGGGGACTCCTGGCACAAGTGGTGGCATGGGAGCAGAGGGAGGGAGTGGGGGCGCCATCTGGCATTGCCTCCCATTAGGCTGGGCTCCAGGGTTCTACCTGGGTTGCCCACCCCCAGAATAGCATCCCCTGAACAGCAAGGCATGAGAAGTAAACCCTTTGAGCCACAACCTTAGCACTACCCACAGTGGGCTCAAGGTCAGGGGTAAACACCTATCTCCCAAGAGGCCTCCCTCTAACTGCCAGGTTCCTGTCGGCCCTTCACCATTGTAAAAAGGCAAGGGACAGTGACATTTCTGGCCCTACCATTGGAAGTCATAACTTCTGACCTCCTTGGGCAAAGAAGGGCATTAGGTACCTGTGGTCCTAGGCCTCAACCAAAACTCACCTTCAGTGTTTGTGACTATGCTGTAGAATTGGGTGTGCACTGAGTTGCATTCCCAAAATCCATGTATTGAAGCTGTAACCACGATGTGACTACATTTGGAGGGAGAGCCTTTAGGAGGAGATTAAGGCTAAATGAGGTCCATAGGTTGGAGTCCAACAGATTGGTGACTTTGTAAGGGCAAGAGACACCAAAGCACAGAAGCAGCTGGAGCTCTCTCGCCCCCATCACCTGCCCCTTCCCACAATATGAACCAACAGCCTGCTTTCAGCAGCTGTCTGAAACCCTCTCAGAAAGCCCCAGCAGAATCTGAGCACCTGCCACCCTGAGATGATTATTCAAAACACCCATTCAACAGATTTAACCAAGCCATTACTGAGTCCCTCTTAGAGCCCATATGCTGCATGCTGAGGAGCCAAGGACACCTGGTTCCAGATAAATCTGGCTGCCTGGACTCATATAGAAGATAAGACACTGTCCAACCATTGCAGAAATATATGTAAAGCTGCAGTTATATAAACCACAAATTCAATGTCATCCCACTCAAAATCCAAGCTGAAATTTGTACTGAGCAGAACAAATTCATTCTAGAACTCCTGTGAGACCCAAGAGATTTTCAGACTACTCAGCACATTTTGAAAAAGAGCAGAGGTAGGACTTGCTCTCCTGGGCATGCTTCAAACCCTGAGTAAGAGCAGCATGACTGCTCCAGATCAGACAGACAGACCCATGGGGATGCGGGCTCAGTATGAGTCAGAGTGACACCTTAAAACAGAGAGGAGAGGCTAGCTCCATGGCTAGTCTGGAGAGAATCACTCTGGGCCTGTGGTGCACAGCCCTTGGGTCTCACTTCACTCCACTTGCCAAGTCCACCAGTGCTCCGTCTCCAGAGCTGTGCTGATGGCCCTCCATGGCTGCTCTCCACGTGTGTTCCTTCTTTGCTGGTGCTCTACTGGCCTTAGGTGAGCAAATATGGTATTCCATGATATTTAACCAAAAGGTCCGTCCTCAGGATCCACCACCCACCTGGAGCTCTCTTCCGCTGGGGAAGGAACAGGAGGGTCTGGGGTCAGACAGACTCATCCTGACAGGTCTGCCCATCTCCAAGTCCTCCAGTAATGTTACGTTTCCCACCCTTTGTTGCAAGACCCCCTCAAACTTCATGTCCTCTCTCCTTATGAGAGAGGAGGGGTGGAATTTAGAATCCCTTTTCCAGAATTACGAAACCTGACTTTCTAGATCATTGCCTCGCTTTCTACCAGTCTTCAAACTCAAAGCTAAGCAGTAGGCATGCCCTGGAGGAGAAGTGGTTGGATCAACCGCCTCCAAAGTAGCAAGCCACATACCCCTGGCTTCGAGTCCTGGGCCCAGGTAAACGCAGCCAGTGGGAACAACTAAGTAACATAAAATAAGATGCTTTTCCTCTCTCTTCCTGCCTATCTACTTGCCTTCATTCCTGATTGCACCTTTCCTTTAGAAAAAAAAAAGCTAAGCCATAACCATCATGTCATAACTGTTATCTGAGTGATATGAAATCAGTAGAGGGAGCCACAGACTCTGATTAATGGGGAAATGGAAATGCATTGGTTTGATCTTTAAACAACCATCATCATCCTTCAGGAAAAATGGTCACAGCTAATAGGGGCCTTTGACCCTACGAAGTTTCTGGAGGCAGTGAGGGACTCAACACTGAAGACTGAGAGTTGTTGTCTAAGTCCAGGAGAGAGGGGAAGGTTTCTGGAATGAGGGAACTGTACCACCCTTCCCATTAGCAGCAGCCAGAATGACTCAGGGCCAGGGCTTCTTACTCAGAGGAGAGAAAACATAAATCCTTAAGTAAGGTGGCAATTGGCTTCCAGGGAAAACTTGCAGATTTTCCATTTGAAGTTCATGCTCCAAATGACTTCACCTTGACCAAGAAACCACACCTTCTGGTCAGCAGTGCCAGGCTTTCTCCCCACAACCAGGGCGGAAGATGTTAAGGCTTTGTCATATGAGAACAAAGGTGCCTAAGCTCCGAACTTTTCCTCCAGACCTCAGTGGGCATCATGTGCAGTGGCGTCAATGGACGCACTTCTCAAGTGGAAGCTGTCATTGACGTCCCAGGAGACAAAGAAGGGAAACTCACTTTTCTTCTGCCAAGACCTACACAGTGCCAAGCCAGGGAGGAACTTACTGGATGACACCTAGCCATAGGGGAAAACACAGGCTCTGTGGTCCCATGGGCCAGCAGAGGAAATCCTGCTAGATGCAATTCGCAGTGATTTTGTAGCCTTGAAGCTGTTTGGAAATCCATTGTCCACATTAAGGCCTGACAGATGCTATACCTGACAGCCATCTCCATTCCAGGATCAGCAGGTCCTGATCCTCAATCTTAGACAAAAATCTTGTCATCTCTAGTGGCCACTCATCTAGCTAAGTGGTCAAGAATACAGGCACAGATGTACCTGATGACGCCCATCTGTCTTTCATCTAAGCCTCTCTCTCGAGCGGCACATAGAGATGTACCTCAGACACTACAAACCCGACATGCCCAGAACTGCACTCAAACTCTCATACTGGGGATCCTGCTAAGTGAAATAAGTTAAAAGAAGAAAGATAGATACCAGATGACCTCACGTATAGGTGGAACGTGAATAGACAAAACAAAGGAACAGACTAAACAAAACCAATCCTTGGACACTTTCAACAGAACTGAGGTCACCAAAAGGGAATGGGGCGGGCAGGGGCAAATGGTGGGGGAGCCCACTGGACAATGGGGAAGAACACTTGGTGATTTAGTGGCGGACAGGGTGTGTTAATAAATGTCTAAGGAATGGGAAACCTATACATATGAGGTTATTTTAAGGTATAGAATAATTACTACAATAAATAAATAAATACACACATACACACACACACACACACACACACACACACACACACATATATATATATATAGTCAGCCCTCGCTATATCTCAGTTCACTTATAGCGGCTTCACTGTGTCGCAGGTTTTTTAAAAAATATATCTAATTCTGTATCACAGAATCTTTGCTATATCATAGGATTTGGCAGTATATGTATACTTCACTAGTGAGCACCCACATAGAATTTTATATGTTGCTAAAATTATGTAGATTTGAGTGTAGAAAGTGCTTTTAAGAGTGTGAGAAAGGTTAATAAGAGTGTGGGAAGGGTTTATAGGAGAGTAGGAAGGGTTTCTAAATCTTAAAATATATATAAATAATAAAATAAATTATAACACCACTACTTCGCAGATTTTCACCTATCTCAGGGGTCTCTGGAACGTAACTCCCGCGATAGATGAGGGATGACTGTATATAGATAAATAAAATTTTTAAAACCTTCATACTTTCAAGAAAGCTTTCATGGATCATGTTTTCATTGAACTTGCAGGAGAGTTTGAGGCAGAAATGAAGAAGGGGATGGAGTGAAATGGGAAAAATCCTGATTAAAAGACATTTTAGATAGCAGAAGGAGGAGAACCTATGTTGGGTTGGGTTGGGTTGGGCTGGGTTGGGTTGGTTTGCCTGCCTGTTCAGCACCCTGAGCTCAGAACACCTGGCACATACCAGGCACAGCCTGATGCTTCCTACACATTGAGTCTTGATGTGTCACCACGCAAATGCTTCACTTTCATCACTTGTGCTGAATGCTGCTCTTGGTCTTTATTTCTCAGTAGATTCTAGCTTCCAGAAGATACCTCAATCTTCACTTTCTTCATGCCTCTCCTCTCTTCAAGTACATGCAGCCTGAACTGCTCTGATGGTGAAATTTCTAGTTACTTCCTTAGAAAAGATACAAGGCTTGGAGAGTCATTTCCATTCTTTGTGTACACAATTCCCCTTGATTTCTAAGCTTCCTTCTCTCTTAGCCAAATATTGGACAGAGATTTCTTGCAACAGCTGTGGCTACTCGACAACACCTATGAAGTCCTCATCCTTAGTTCAACCTCTCAGGCCTGGCCAGAGCACTGACGTTCATTCTACTGCCTCTTTGCAGGAGGGTCTCAGGCTGAGGCCCCTAGCCAAGACTTCCAGCTCCTTCTAGGACCTGTACTGCCCCCTCTCCCTGTGAGAGAACTAGTACTCACCTGGACAATGGTTTTGGGAGAGCTCTGAATCCAAGTCATTGGCCCTACATGTGCAGACCACCAGCCCCTGGTAAGTGATGGCAGCGATGCCTGAGAGACATGGGTCATTCAGAAGTCATTGTGTCAAGCTTTATGGAGTCTCAATCAGTAAAAAGTAAGAAGATACTGATCTTACCAATCTGGTCCCTAGAATCTTACTTACAGCTACCAGACAGGACTCAACCTCCTGACTGTGCTCTGGTTCCTCCCTTGAGAGCGCTTTAGTTTGACTCATTATAATATGAAGTGTTGTATGAGTTTTCCTGATCTGTTTAATGCAAAAATGCTTCCAACATGAGCCCATGCTGTGAACTAAGCTCTGTGTACAGTTTACCACACAGTCAACACCATCAAGATTATTTTCAAAAACCACAGAGTAAGATTCCTTCCATACAGAGTTACCGAAACACAAATAATGTGTTCTATCCCTTCTGAATTCCTCTTCTGGAGTCCCCAGCTTCTTGCATGTTCTTGTTCCCTACTTGTGTGTCCTCTGTAGGGCTCTCTTGACAAGTTCATTGCCCATTACATCTGCAACTTCCCCAGGTTCTCTCTTAGGAAAGACCTTTGATCCATAGACATCCAAGAAGATGCTTCCTGCTGAAGCCCACTGCTGATTTCTCATCCACCTGGAAATAGCCTATGGCAACAGAAAGATCCAAATTTCTCCTTTGTTTAAGGAAGAAAATCACTTCCTCAGCATTTTTCCAAGTCTATGCATTGCTTTATAATTTTAAAATAACTTACTTTAAAGAGGAAGAGATGGTATCCAATAGGGATTCTTCCACTGCCTTCCAAAAATTACTTTCGTTTATTCCACAGATGCTCACTGAAGTCCTACTTACTCTTCAGAAATAGATTAAAGGAAGTCCTTACCCACATTCCTCACAGCACTGGCTGAGAGGTAATATTTGAGAGAAACATGACAGATGTGAGCAGGAGTCCTTGCTCAATTCAAGTTTGGGAGGTTCAGTGGGGTGGGTCCTTCCATGGTGATGGAAGGGTCACTAGAAGATTCTCCCCGAGGTGGTTTGGAGGAAACAAAAAGAAGGAAGAGTTGGATACTGCAGAGCCTTGTTGACAAGCAGCAGAAGAACTAGAGAGAGGACCAAGTGCTGGGTAGGACAGGCTTAAAGATGAAGGGATTTGCTCCCCATGCAGTTGGCACCAGAAATTCAAATGCACATCTAAATAGTGTCACATCTGGACTTCATTTTTCTTATCTCTAAGGTAGTGAGAGACTTGAGTAGAAGAAAGAGAGCCCAAATAGATGTTGCAAACAAATCCTTACAGTGATCAACTTGGTATGCTGTAGTGGAGTTCAGAGTCAAGAGACCTGGAAGCCTAGAGGAGGCAAGAGGGGTTTCTATGGAGGGAACAGGGGAAGGCTCAGGAACAGGTTATCAGAACTAGACCTTGAGAGATGAATGGAAGAAGGAAATAGATACCATGTATAGACACTACCACATACAACATACTTCCCATACTCATGTATAGGAAATGAGAAGAGTCTCGAGGTTAGAGAACTGGGGACACCATGTCCAGATATGGACTCTGTTTCGTAGTCAATGAGAACCAGAGGTATTTTCTAATCAGGAAAGTGTGACATCATGAAATTTTTGTTTCAGGAAGACAACTTCCATTATAGAGTGGAAGATGTGAGAGATTTGTGGGGGGAAAAGGGAAAAGGGATAGGAAGTTACATCATCAACTTTCACCCACTCAGGGTACTCTCGGCAAATCTCTCAGAAAATTTTGACTAGGGGCTGGCAGGGGAGTGGGGTGGGGTAAGGGGCCAGGCAAGGCAAGGTGTCCTGTAAAGTCAGCCAGATAGTTTCTGCCTGTGAAGATCTACCCTGTGGTTGGGGGGTTTGTAGAATATTTGTTGATATCACTGCACAATTTTATTATCATGATCCAAGTGAATTGCATTTCAAAAAATAGAGACCTATGAAACACTGACAGAAATGCTTCTCTCTTTCATGATGCTCAATCTCTCAATCCTTGGTACTTAATTATACAAGTGTATTGATAGAAGTCAAGAGTTGGAGAAAGTCAACTTTCCCTTTGCTTTATAGATAAGTACGTTTGTGTGAAGTAAAGAAAATAAGAAAAAACTATTTTTAAGTCCTTAATACTCAACACCCCAGCCCTACAGAGAGCCCAACTGCCTGAGAGCCCCACACTCCCCACGGAGCCTACCCATTATCACCAATGATTGGGGACCTCCAAAGGAGGTTTTCTATTGTCAACTGTCATCTCAGTTACACAAAAAAGACAGGGTAAACACGATTAAGGAAGAGCCAGACTGGCCCCAATAGGAGAGAAAGACCAACTGGTAAGGGAGTAAGGTCTCAGAGGAGCTCCCAGAGATTTCCATGCACTGGGTGTGCTCTTAGGTCATGCCAACAAACCCATGACAGGTACTTGAATCAGGGTCATCAGGTTTATTTAAAATGAGAAATGGGACAACTCAGCAATATGGGTTCTCTAATCTGAAGGTCAGCAAATCCCATCCCCAAAGGAAGGATCAGATGGAAATTTGACTGTGATCTTGGGGAGTATGAGGCCAAGTCCAGAGAACAGATTGGACTGCAGCCATGGCCAGTGTCCCTGAGCAGTTGTCCTCAGGGACAGGCCCACTGAATGGACAGTGTCTATAGGTTCAACCTGAGAGCTCTTGCCCAATGACCTTGTGGAGATTACTCCTTTTGATTTTCTTCATGAAAAAGTGCCCTTTTATTTCTAGTTTGCTAAAAATTGCTATCATGAATAGCTGCCGACTTTTGTTTTCCACATTAATTAATTCTCTCTTTCATTATGTGAATGTGTTGATTTACACTGTTATTTGTTATGTAAAACCAACCTAACATTCCTGGATCAATCTCACTTGTTAAAGTGCAATATCCCTATTCTATATAGCTATATTCTACTTGCTAATATTTTTTCAAAGACTTTTGCATCAATACTTATGAGGGATATTGGTCTATAATTTTCTTTTCTTGTAATTTCTTTGTCACATATCAAAGTTATGCTGGTGCCATAAAATAAGTTAGAAAGCACTCCTTCCTTTTTTTTATTAGTTTAAGAATGGTGTTATTTCGGTGCGCCCTGGTGGAGTAGGGGTTGGAAGGTGTCCATATACATCCCAAGGTCCTAAATTCGTGTCCCAGGGCCAGAGGAACAACCATGATGGACAGTTAAACAAAATTAAGCACTTCTGCCTGCCTGCCTGCTCACCCGCATTCCTACCAGCACCTTCCCTTAAAAAAAAAAAAAAAAAAAAGAGAGACTGGCATTACTTCTTCCTTAAATGTTCGACAGAATTTACCAAAGAAGCCATCTATCTCTAGAATTTTCTTTCTAGAAAGAAGGACATTTTAGTAGGAATTCAATTTGCTTAATAACTGCAGTAGATTTGGATCTACTATTACTTCTTGTTCTGTTTATTGCATCTAAGTCCTCACATTTTTTGACCTCATAATATTTCTTTTTTCCTTCTAATGCCTGTAAGATCTATTATGATGGCCCCTATCTCCTTGATATTGATAAATTTTGTATTTTTTTTCCTTTCTCATAAGTCTTGCTAGGTTTTATCAATTTTCTTAATCTTTTCCAAGAGTCTATTTTTTGTTTTATTAACTCTTCTATTGGTCACCTGTTGTTGTTTTTTTCCATTGAATTTCTTCTTATCTTGCATCATTTCTTTCCTTGGACTTATTTTAGGTCCTTCTCCTAAAGGAAGGGCACACCGAAATAACACCAGTCTTAAACTAATAAAAAAAGAGGAAGGAATGCTTTCTAACTTATTTTATGGCAGCAGCATAACTTTGATATGTGACAAAAAAATTTCAAGAAAGGAAATTATAGACCAATATCCCTCATAAGTATTGATTGCTTTTTTTACCTAACATGTTATGGTGAAATCATATAAAATTGTGTTTCCTTTCTGATATAAGTGCTCAAGATAATAAATTTCTACTCATCAATGCTTTGGCATATCACACAAACTATGATATG
This sequence comes from Solenodon paradoxus, assembly GCA_004363575.1. Lineage (NCBI taxonomy): Eukaryota > Metazoa > Chordata > Mammalia > Eulipotyphla > Solenodontidae > Solenodon > Solenodon paradoxus. Next base: position 17,184 of record RJWH01005975.1, on the reverse strand, counting down.
TTGTGTTTTAATATTCATTAAATTGAAACATTTTCCAAGAATTACTCTATGATTTTTCTTTGACCCACAATTTCTTTAAAAGTCTTACTTAAGTTCCAAATATTTAGAAAGTTTTCTAGATATTTTATTGCTGTTGGTCTTTTGTTTTCTTTTGGGCAAAGAATGTATAATTTTAAACTTCTGAAATTTGCTTTAAACTCAGGTAGATAGTCTATCTTTGTAAAGATGCTATATATGTATCCTTGCAAAGATTATCTTTCTGCAATTGCTGAGTATTTTATTCCAGAAATATCAATTAGGTCATAATGATACATAGACTATTTAAATCTTTAGCAGTTTTACCAATTTGTTGACCTAATTGTTTTGTCTATGAATGAAAGAAGGATGTTAAAATCTCCAACAGGACTCAAAAATCCCCTCCCCAAATAATACAAAATAATTGAACTGAAATGTCTGTGTAAAACCATATTCTCAACATTAACTGAAATTGAAATGCCAATTCCACAAAATAAGTGTTAGTAAAACAGAAAAAGCAACAAAACCCAGCACCAGCTCCCACACACTCCACATCTGCCTTAAAAGCATACCAAAGAAAACCACAGTGGAGAGGGTTACAAGGGCAGAAGAATAGCCCAGGGGAAAATAAGATGCTCCTTCTGACTTCTAAGGACCATTCAGGGTTGGGCAGCATTATAAGGGATAGGCAAGGTTTAAAGGAACTAACCTCAAAAATAAAAGCCTAATGGGAACAAAGAAGCATCCTCTGGAAATTGGGTGATTAAAGGAAAAATAAGAAAAGGGTGTAAGCAGGGTCAGAGGGTTCAAAACCTGTTCTCCAAAGGAAACCCCTCACCCCAAGTCAACAGAAAGGGGCAACATTTAAAATGAATATTGTAAAGCCCCAGTATCACAAACAAACAAAGCAAAACAAAGTCCATAGAGAACTGCTACCAAAAAAAAATCAGAAAATAAATTTATACACAAATCAACAGAGGAAATTCTAACCCTCCTCCAAAAAGAAGAAAAGAGGAGAAAGAGGAGAAGGAGTAAAAGGAAGAGAAGGAGGAGGAGGACTTAGGTCTACTTAAATAAAATTAAATATAGTCAAACTAGCATCTGAGTGCATGAAAACCAACCTTGAATAAGAAATCTAAAGCTGAAGAACAGAAATGGACAAAAAGAAGAAGAAAAGAAAAAAAAAAGCCGATTGAATTCAAAAAACGGAATAAAGAGACAAAATTATCTCAGAATTGAGAAACACTGGTACAAGTTCAACATACAAGAATGAAGGGAATCCTTCACCTATCAGCCCTTCCTGGAAATCTTAGTTCCTCCTCCTCTTGAGTTGACGGCAAAAACTTAAAATCAACACAAAAGAATGTACTCCCAGCCAGTAGCATCACTCACCTTCCCAACCCTGACACAAGATTTAGAACTGACCCTCTTGCATCCTAGAAACTTCACCCCTGACCCCAGGAATACACAGAATGGAGAGGGGCATGAGTGAAGCAGAAGAATGTAAAAGAGAAATAAAGAAACCCTTTACCCCTTAACAAAACTTCACAGGCAGATCAGTTTCAGGGAAAAGTTTATATGGAGGTTAAGGAGCTAGAAGCTGGTTTATTTAACCTGTGTGCATATAGATCCACTGGAAAGTCTTTGAAAATGTCCAAGTTCACACACCTCAAATTGAAAAAAGCTAATTCATCATTTCTAACTTTATTTATTTGCATCTTTATCATCTTATTTAAGTATATTCCTTCCTTGCTGCACAAAATGTATTCAGAGTTCTGCAAAATACCTACAATACCTAAAATATAAAAGTGAGAACTAAGTCCAAACATAAAATGGAGTGAGGAATGGGGCTAATATACAAAACGCATACCATGGGGGCATACAAGTCAGCCTCAGCGTCCTCATAACCAATAGGAGAAAAACTAACCCAAAGCATTATCCATTACACAATGTGCAGCAACTAAAGGAGAAAAAGCTCATCAGTTGCTTAAGAAAAATGCAACTGTTCCTAAAGTCAGACCAAAAGGAGTTTCTTCCCAAACACACCAAATGATGTCAAAGTCAGTAGCTTCACTCCAGAAAGAAAAGAAAAAAAATAATAATTGAAAGTCTTCACACCAAACTCTCAGCTGGCTTAGAGGATGGCAGTCCCTTGCAATCTCAGTAAGTCTGTAATCAGTCTGAGTTTTAGGATATTAAAGCACAGACACTCCACACAACCTTCTGGTAACTCTTGCAAATATTGCATCTCAGCCAGGAGACATATCTGGAGCCACAATGGGTTCAAGATTGCCAGTGAATCGGGGAGCCTGGGACCCAAGAGTCAGCCAAGCTTGCCTAGCAGGTGCCCATGAGTTGTGGGTGGAGCCACACAGTGAGGACACTGGTCTTTCTTTTAAAGACACTGCAGACAAACTGACACCCAAAATCTTACCCAATGGGCCTTTAAGGTGTGGGGGCAAGTAAACAAAGACTTGAGCAGCAGTGAGAAATGATTGAATGAGGAGTCAGGTATGTACTAGAGACTTACTGCTGCCCCTGTGAGACCATAGCTCAGTCTCTTCTCCCTGCCCCAGTTACCCACTGATAAGTGGTGGTGAGGGCATGGTAGATGGGACCATCTCCCTGAGTCTGCTTTACTAGCCTCCAAGTTAGAGGGAGTGAGTGAGCCTCTGTCCCAAGGAGTCCCAGGCAGCTTCAGGACATCACAGTTAAAGATGCACATGACCACATCTCCGGTAGGGATGGGAGCCAGAGCCTGACAGCATGTCAGGTCTCAGGGAGGCACAGTAAATGCTGTTTCTCAGCATCGGAGATTCTCTTACATCCAAATAACTATAAAGTGGTTAGAAGAGCTGGCATTAGGATCAGATAAAATCAGGCTTTAAACTTTTCTCTGCCACTAACCAGCTGTGTGGCCTTGGGGAACTTACCTAACCATGTGGAGACCTCAGTCTTCTCATCTGCAGAATAGCAACAAAAATAGAATCAGATCCCAGGGACTGTGAAGGGACCACAGGATACAGGGCACTCATGCGCAGTTCCCAGAGCACAGTAAACAGGAAGGATGTGCTATTGTTGTGTCCAGGAAGCCCAGTTCCCATTCCTCTGCTGGTGGCTTTGCTGTCAAGAACCTTTTAATTCAGGCTAAAGAAGTCACCAAGATCCCTGCCTGCGCCAGTCCCCTCCCAGAGTCCCCTCTCCTCTTCCTGCAGGCCTGGGGTCCTGCTCTTGTCTCCTGGATAACGCCATTTCCTTCCTCCCACAGGAACAGAGAGCCATCTCCCCAACACCCACTCCCGGTGACCTCCAAGCCCACTCTATGAAGCGGGAACTCACTTTCAGGAAGCAAGTAAGAAGGAGCAAAAAGGAGCTCAGAATCCCGATTGTTTTCATATTTGTCTTTGGTCCTTCTCTGGGGCTGCCCTGCCTGCCAACCGAGGTCCTCCGGCCCAGCCTGAGGCTATCGTGTGTAGTCAAAGGAGTGAGTCGGGGTTGGAAGGTGTCTGAGGCTGCTACCAAGGAACCTACAAAGTACAGGATAGGGGGACCTGAACCCAGGTGCGTGTGCTCTGCCCTAAGTGAGTCCCACTGTCTTAGAAGGAGAGGACTGCCAACAAAGAGTACCACAGATAGGAGGCTCTAGCTACGTGAACTTATTCCTCACAATCCTGGAGGACAGAATCAGAGATCTATGTGCGACAGAGCTGGTTTCACCTGAGGCCTCTTTCCTTGCTTGTTGTCGGCCATACACCCCCATCCTCACATGGTCATCCCTCTGTGCGTGTCTGCATCCTGACCATCTCTTCTTATAAGCACACCAGTCATATTGCATTAGAACCCACACTAGTGATGGTGTTTTAAGTTAATCAGCTCTTTAAAGGCCCTAGCTCTAAATATAATCAAATTTTAAGTCCTGGGGGTTAAAGTTTCAACACATGGATTTGGAGGACATGATTCTAGCCAGAACACCCATGCTGTGTAAAAGCAGAAACAAACCCACCACCAGCTGCAGATGATCACTGATCATCTGCTTGGGCTCTGTCCCCACTCCAGTTCTGGGCTCTCCCTTCCCTAACACCCCTCCTCCAGGATCCAGTTTCCATGAATCTCGGTATTTGATCACAGGCCTGTGGCCCTGTCCCACCTACCCTGCTTCTAGCCAGTGACAAGATAATCCTTCAAAACAAATCCAAAGCTGCAAAGCTCAACCTCAGGATGTGGGCACAGTGCATCCACCCTTGGAGCACCTCGACAAAGCAACCATGTGAATACTGTCCAGATGAGGCTGACCGCAGGCATGCTGTGATGACTTCTACAGACAGAAGTATCCCAGGAGGTAGACCAGATAGATGGGTGACTGACGAAATTTCCATATAAAACTGGAAGTGGAATATTAGCCCACATTGTTTCATACTTGCACACATGTACTCTTGGTCACTTGTACCTACAGTAACACACATCTCATAGGTCCCATCCATGATCCTGTTCTTGGTGGCTCCTGAACATCTACTTTCTCAGTTGCCAGAATACAGCAACACTGGATCATTTTTAATCCTATTTTTGGAATAGAGTTATCTTGATTGAGATTTGATGGATTATTTTTGAAATGGACAAAATAAAACAGTAAATACATTAGTGGGTCTGTGGATGAGTATGTATGGCATACCTTTCAGGTGGATAGGCAGGGGGCAGTCCATAATGTTTGGAGAAGATTTTTGCTTTGTCCACAGGAGACAGGAAGCCAGGGGAAGTTAACAGAGGGTTCGTAGATGGAAAGTGCTCTCCTTGGCTAGGAAGACCAATGGCAAAGCAGGTGAGACCAGTGGGAGATGCTATGGATTGAGGCAGAGACAGAGCTACAGGGGCGTGAGGATGGCAGATTCCAGAACATTCTAAGAGTGGACAGGATTTGAAAGGTGGTTCTTGATACACAAACACACCATGGATATGCATGTCAGCATTCTATGATTTCTTTTTGTGTCTGTAAGTTTATTTCATTCTGAATTCAGAAACAGAATCAAGTGAGACATTTCAATGTCTCCCATTTTCTTAAAGAATTCAGAATTGGTCCAGCTTTTGGTATACAGCAGTCATCAGAAATCTAGCCATCACAATACATAGTAGCTTGATAAATCTAAATGTAAAATTAAAGTCCTGGAAGTATGAGTGTATGTGTGCAGATGAATGGATAGATAATTGATTGAAAGATAATAGATAAGTGATATATACATACATAGATAATAGACAGACAGGTAGATAGATAGATAGATAGATAGTGATGAATGGATGGATGGATGGATGGACAGATGGATGGATGGATGGGTGGATTATTTTGGATGGGTAGATGATGAATGACAGTGACTGCATAGTGATATTTTAGGAGAACCCTCTTGGAATCCTTATATAATACAGTTGAGAGCAGGTACCAGCTGGCACATGATAGATTACTACCTTGAACTTCAGGCTATAGCTCACCACTCAGAGCAGTTTACCAAAAATCTTTATTTCAGGGAATACCTTCCCAGCAAAACCCCCGACATGCTGCATAATCTCAAAAAGTTCAGTGTCACCTGAGTGTGAGAAAGAGTTTTAGAAACACCTGCTTAGCTTTGCTCTCCCAGCATCAGGATGACATCCTTGTGATTTCTGAGAACTGACCTTGGACAACCTTTTTTCTCCAAGATTTGCAGATCCCTCATTTACTTGAATAATTCTTGCAAGAAAAAGCACCTTTTGGAAAAAAAAAAAAGAAACAGCAGCTTAAATCCACAGCTACTGCTGAATTAGTTGTGCTTAAATGTAATTGCTAAACCAAGTTCTTTTCCACAAAAAAAATTTCTGAAAGTGTCCAACATAATAAAACTTGTTGCTAAAATGTTCAAGACCCTGTGAATACATTAATCAAAATGAATCTCTGAGTACTTTTATTAAGGTTCTGAAAATGGCACAGAACTTCTCCAGAGCAGATCATTTTCATTAATCCTGGAACAAGCCACCCAGCACCCTCCCTCAAATATCCCTCGTGAGTCTGAGGACCCACATTCATTGTAAATATGCAATAAATGTCCAAATACAGATGCCTGATGTGGGAATCTGTCTCATGTCTTGTTATTTTTATTGTTGCAAAGCTGAAAGTGGTGTGAGCCATGAGCCCATTTGGGCATCAGGACTGGGGTCGATAAGATCCCACAATAACACTGGCATAGGCCATCTCCCAGTTATACCTCAGGATCCCACCCTCTGGGCATTCCCCTGACTGGTGAGTGCACTGAACAAGTTCCCCATGGACCTCCTTCAGATCCTGCAGCCAAGTGTTCAGTGCAAAATAGCAGCCAACTGAAGGACTCCAGGGAGAAACAATGTCTAAGAAAGTGCACTCTTCCTTCCAAGCAGAACTCTGAATTAGGTCAGCCCCACCCCCACTAGAGGACAGTCTTCAACTCATCCTGCTCTGCTAGTCATACCTCTTCTCTTCTTCCCCAGGGAGTGATATCTGCCCCACATACACTTTTAAATATTCATTGATGACCCCAGCTGTCCCCAGGTATAGATTCATCTGTCCAACTGTCTGCTGGCTTCAATGACAAAAGGTTGTGAAGGCCAGAGCCCTTAATCTCACACCTCTGCTGGTTCGCCCACCTCAAAAAACAGCTAATGCAGCATGCCCTGATGGCTTAGCAGATAAGGCCACTGGACATAGTCCACATAAATCCCAAGGACCCAGGTTTGAGACCCAGGGCTGAGGAAAACAACCAAGATGAGCAACTAAATAAAATAAATAAAATGCTTCCTCCCCTCTCTTCCTGCCTGCCTGCCCACTTGCCCTCATTCCTGTCTGCATCTTTTCTTTTGAAAAATGGCAAAGGTCTGGGAGAAACCCTCCATCCCTTTTTCCTGGCTTTCTGTTTCCTTCACCATCAATGTGTCACCTAGTGCTTGGCAGGAAATTGCTAAGATGCAACAATCCCTATGAGGTTAGAGAGGATAATGGCATTTATAGCTATGAATTTGAAGATAAAGGCAACTAGACTTTCTCAAATCTGGCATGTTTGCAGGAGGAAATATAAGATAACACTCTGAACTAGCTAGGACTAGAAAATGGGCAATATGGAGACAAAGATGAGATAAAGGTCAAAGAGACACATTAACAAAAGAAGGAAGATACCAGATGATCTCACTCATAGGTGGAATGTGAATAGATAAGACTAAGGAACAGATGGAAGAAAACCAATCCCTGGACACTTGTAAGAGGACTGAGGTAATCAATGGGGAATGGAGGTGGAGTAGGAGGAGGGGGACGAGCAAGTGGTGGAGGAGCCCCTGGACGATGGTGAAGAACACTTAGTGATGTGGTGGAGGGCAATGTGTGTTGACGTATATCTGAGGAATGGGGAAACTGCACATATGGGAAACCTAAAATATACATGAGTTTATTTTCATGTGTAGAATAAGTTACTACAATTAAAAAATTTTTAATGAAAAGTGAACAATTTTTTTAAAGTCACATTAAGTCCCTACCACTTCACACCATGGCAGCTGGGCTCCAAACCTAGCTAGGATGGAATCAACATGATCTCTTCTTGCTGGAACTCTTCACCCCTTTCCCAGAATTCTGCAGATGTCAGAGACCCAAAATACCTCCCCTTACCACCCCTTTCCTGTAAATTCAGATCGCCTTCTGTCCCTGTGTCCAGGGTTGGGGAGGGTTTTAATTACAAGTTCCCTTTCCCCCTCCTTGGCCAAAGAATACATTTCTTTTATTTTGGTTTCTACCTGTGGTCCTTGATCATTATTAGCTGGTGGGAAAAAGAACTTGCAGAATATTGGTCTCAATTTCATGGCCTGGGCAACCCCATAGTTGTGCAGAGCAATGGGGGTGAGGGGTCTCACCTGGCCTCCTTGACAGCATACTACCCTCCATCCACCTCCCAATCTTTGCAGTCCTCATCCTCCCTTGCAGCCAGTATAGGCCACTAAAAGAGCAGATCACAACCTGACACCCCTCTGAGAACCTGAAAGTTCCCCTGCAGTGCCCCAGTGGAGGCCCCAGTGGAGACCCCATGCCCTCTTTTTAAAGGGCTCCCATGAAGTTGGCCTTGTAGGTAAAGGGTCAGCACCTGTGCCTGGGCCCTAGTTTCAGGACAGTAACTTGGGGTGCTGAGGGGTTGCCCTGCATTGCCCTCCACGCTCCACTAGAGGCTCTGTAAACAGCATAGCTCCTTCGCGCTAATGAGCTGAAACAGGGCAGACGTGAAAATTCCAATCTCCCTCTCTCCCAGGGAGCTCCCCAGCTGGCACCTTTTCTGTGCAAGTGGAGGGCTCTGGACAATGCTAACAGCAGGGAGAACAAAGGCCTGAGCGACTGTGGGACCCTCCCCAGACCCTGCAGTGGGGAAAGACCTCCCCAGCATGAGCAGGTAGGGAAAGCAGAGCAGCCAGTCTTTACTGCCATTGGGGAAAGCTGTCTGGCCCAGCGGTCACCCCACCGATGCCAGGACTGTTTATTCATCTAAATCCACACTGCAATTTAACAGAAATCTGGACTGACAAGGGCCAGGGAAGAACACCTCTCCACTGTGTCAGCCCCAGGTCTTTCCAGGAGGTTCGCTTTTCTGGACAACAGGGTCTCATATTTGAGACATTTCACAAATGTGTCATTTTGAAGACATGTCATTCATACCATTGCACCTTTTCCCTGAATGACAGAACTAGACAAATGTCCTGATTTATTCTTAAAAATCTTTTTATAGATGTGACTCTAAAACCAGGCCCATCGCTGGACTCCTGGCCCTGCTGTGTCTGAGCCAGGTGTGCCCAGGTAAAAGGCAGAGAGGGCAGGTATCCAGTCTTCCATGAGTTCTCCCTTCACAGGCCTGGCTAGCTGCCCCTGGGGTCTCACCAGCCTGCCCTGGGCCATCCACTGAGGCGGAGTGAGGTGGAGAAATATAGGGGCAGGCACACAAAAAGGGCTGCAGGAAAGAGAGGTCCACCCGGGAATGAAGCACACAGTTCTCATCGCAGGATCTGAATCCCAGTCACAGACAAAGATGATGAAACCCAAAGGGATGTGAGGTCTGGCAAAGGTGCCAGGTTGGGCTGCAAAGGACAGATACCCAGTCAAATCTTCCTCCTTACAATGAACAGTCAGTATATTCCAACAAAGAACAGCACCACTAAGCATGGTACATTACGCTTAGGCTCGTCATATTTCCCTGTGACAAAAATCGGACACTGGGATGGCAAAAACACAATGGGGTTATACACTGGTGACTAAGGAAAAGGAAGAAGGCAGAGCAGAGCAGCCAAGCCAGCAACATGTAAATACTGTGTGATGTCCATCAACGATCGCATAGTAACAGCATGTGGTCCAGCGGGACAAAAACAGCCAGGGGTGGTGCAAGGAATTCTGGCACCTTAGTCAAAAAGCAAATCTGGTACCCCTGTAAGCCCTGCTCTAAATGTCCTGCCTAAAACACATACTACTTTAACCATCCCAGTGCCAGCAATACCCAATAACCCCCACAGTGCCAGAGATAACCCCACAATGTCAGAGGTAACCCCCATAATACTTAACTGCAACTCAACCACGCTGTGGTAGTCTGCTCCCTTTGAAAAATCAGACATGTGTGCAGGGAAGGGGAACCCTCTTTCCGCACAGCTCCTGTCTCCTCACAGGCGCAGGCACAGCAGTAGCAGCCATGGCTCCTCTCAGTGAGCACCAGCAAGGACCGTTCTTAATTCAGGGCACAAGGAGCCGCTGCTTTTCAGCCCCATCAACACTCTGGACCTGGGGCAACTCAACTGCCCCTTTTGCCCCAAATTGAAGAAAGCCCTGGTGGCGCCCCCTGGTGGAGCAGTGGTTAGGTCAGCTGCCACCAAAGGAGCAAGCCACAGACCCCTGGGTTCAAGTCCCGGGTCTGAGGGGAAGCAACCAATGTGAACACTAAATAAAAATAAAATAGAGATGCTCTCTCCTCCTTTCTCCACCCGTCTGCCTACTCTCCTTCATTCCTGCCCGTACCTTTCCTTTAAAAAAACCGAAACAAAATAAAAAAGACGGCCATGGTTTATTAAAAACAGGACAAAATTGGCATTTAATGAAAATAACAGTGTGGTCCAGGAATATGGAAAACGTAGGACTGTCCCATTTAAAACAATAAATATGACCAGCTTAATTATGCTAAGGGAAATAGTCAAAGAAAGATAAATACTACATGATTTCACTAATACGCAGAATCTTAAACAAGCTGAACTCATAGAAACTGAGTAGAGTAGTGATACCAGGGACTGGGGGTGGGTGAAATGGGGAGGTAGGGTCCACACTTGCACTTATAATCTGAACAAGGAGTAAGTCCTTAAGTCCAAGAATCTCTTCACAGTGTGGTGTCCACAGTGAGCAATAGTGTGGTGTACTGAACATTCGCTAAGGAGTAAATCCGAAGTGCTCTCAGAGTGTGTGTGTATGTGTGTGAGAGAGAGAGAGAGAGAGAGTGAGAGAGAGAGAGAGAGAGAGAGAGAGAGAGAGAGAGAGAGAGAGAGAGAGACAACGTGAGGTGATGGATCATTTTACAATACAGACATATATCAAAATATTACATTGCTCGTATTAAATGTGCATAATGTTACACCATCAAAGTTCTTAGAAGAGAGATGTCATATCCTCTCAACTTTCCAGACCACCCTTATTTCCACGGCTAAAGGAAGATGAAGTCTTTTTGGTACAGCCAGGAGCTCAGTGACACTGCTACTTGTATTTCCCTTGTATCCTTGCAGCTTAGACGTCCAGTTGCAGGTGTTGCATATTTTATTTAGAAAGGCCCCCCTTTGCCCAGCCTGGCACTGCAGTCTCAGCCACAGCCGCTGCCCCTGGATCTCACAGACCCCTCAGCTGCCCCTCCACCTCTGGCAGCAGGAGGACATTGGGCAGTTCCCAGAAATCCTGCCCTGAGGTTAGGAAGGTAGCACTCAATTTCCTGACTGAAGTCAAGGGGACTTTCTGAGGAAGGGTCCCCCAGGAGTCTTCATGGATTTATGGCCAGAGGTTGAGCCGCCGGCTGGGTTCTTGTTTACACTGTTCACCTGGGAATTGCTAGGAATAGTGGTGGAAGTTGAACTGGAAGAAGGTGTTTGATTTTTTTGTGGGTTTTTTGTTTGTTTGTTTTGTTTTTGGAGAGGAAATGCTTTTCTCCTGGGTTTGTCCTGAGGTGGGGTTTTTAAGGCAGCAGACTACCAAACACTTTTTTTATGGACTGGAATCACTTTTTCCTGCCACATGAGAGAGTTTTGCTTTTTTAAAAAACCACAGATGTATAGATGTATATCTATTTTTTAATCCCTTGTTTAATCTTTATTAGGTCTGCATCTCCACTAGGTCCTGCCAGACACGCTGTTCTGCTGTTAGCTGGGTTAGAGCTACCCCTGCATGAATCTGGTAATAAAGATTGTTCAAGTTTCAAAAAAAAAAAAAAAATGCACAATGTTATATGTTAATTGTATCTCAATAAAACTGAGAGAAATACCAAAATAATTGGCTGTAAGAAAACAAACTGACTACCTCATAGGAGGAGGCTATGAGACGAGTAGCGGGGGTTTTATTAATAAAATCATTATACTGTTTAAACTGGGGCATCGATACTTTTCATAAAACGAAAGTGAGGGGAAAGTCTGCATGGACCTGCTGGGATTTCTATGATGGTGAGTGGAGGAGGTTTATGAGGCGTGTGGACTGAGACCCTTGCGTGGAAGGCTGGGGGATGACAGTGTGGACAGCCACCAAGACTGATACACCTGCCCTTTAGGGCACAGGCCCCAGCAGCCCAGGACCAGTTGAGGGATGAATTCTGGGTAGCCATTCTTTCCCCTTGATCAGTTGGCCCTGGTTTGGCCTGTATATCCTAAACAGCATCACAGAATTCTCTCTTGTCACTTCCAAGATGGGTTCTCAGAGACACTGCTGGTTCCACCCTGGGCACACTCACATGTCCTCTTTCTCTTGGACAGAGAGGCCTATGTGGCAAGGAACAACCTTCTGGTGAGTGGTGGTGCCCCAGCCAAGCCCTCAGTGACACAGCCCCTCCAACAGCTTGACTGTGACCTTGGAGAGGTGCAGAGCTACCCTTCCTCAGTCTCAGACACCCTGGAGCGGGTATTGTGTCTCCCTCCAGCTAGCACCAGCTGCTGTGCAGCCATAGGCGACTCACACAGGTTTATCTTCTTTAGGGGAGAGGTGCGCCTGCACAGCTCCATAAATGAGGCTGGATGGTACAGGCTGGAAACAGGAGGAAAATCCAAGAAAGGAGAGGAACCTCCCACTCTCAGCATGCGAGGTGCCCTCTGTCTGACCTTGAGCAAGGAATTTCTCCTAGAGCTTTACCATCTGTTAGGAGGGTTCCAGAATTCAGCCTGGCCCCAGGTCAAAGCCAGAGGCAAAGGATGAAAAGGAAATAGAAGACCTCACCCCGGTTAAGTGTAGTTTTGACTTCAGTCCCCTGCCGGTTAGCTTTGACCTGGGAACTCCCATGTCACTATTTTAGGAATCTGCCCAGAGGGTAGTGTTGTAATCAGTGGCAGAGATTGGTTTTAGTCAGTTCAGAAATGTGCATTTATTTACAGTCCAACCAGGACCTTTTCAACGCACCCTACCAACACTTGATATTACCTATCTCTGTCATTTCACACTAAAAATTATTATCTTACTGTCTTTGTTTAATTTCCCTGAGACTTGGCTTCTTTTCATAACTTTATGGGCTGTTTATATACTGTTTGTATTTCTTTCACCATCAATTCAGTTGCCCATTTCAAAATTGGGTTCTTCTTTTTTTTTAAGAAAAGGTGCAGGTAGGAATGAAAGTAAGAAGGCAGGCAGGAAGAGAGAGGAGGAAGAAGCATTTTATTTTTACTTTTATTTAGTTGCACATCTTGGTTGTTCTCAATGGCCCAGGAGGCGAACCTGTGTTCTTAGACCATATGTGGACTACACTTCGGTTAAAGGCAGGTGACCAAACCACTACTCCACCAGGATGTACCTGCTTGTCTTCTACCAATTCATAGAAGTTCTTTATATGTGTACATACACTAGAGCTTAATTGCTGCCCTATTGGGCCTATTCCATGTTACAGTTTTGTGGCAATTGTTGGCAGGATGTGTCCGACAATCATTTATATTTAAACATTGCTATTATATAGATTATTGATTTCATATGCAGATTCTACTTCAAGTTACCACTAAAATCTCATTGGTTCTACTTATTTTTATTGATTCTCCTAGATTTTCTAGATAGAGCACCATCCATCTGCAAATAATGACAGTTTTGACTCTTTCTTTTCAAAATATGTCACTTACCTCTTGAGTCTTAAGAGTCCCCTCTGTAAGACTAGGACCAGCTATGAGCATCTTTGTTTCATTCTTGTCCTAAGGGGGATGTCTCCCCATTGTGGAGTATGCTGCAGACTCTGAATGCCCCACTGTGAATCAAGATGAATGGTCTATGCCCACCTTTGTCTTAACCTGTTTAGTGGGGCACGTGTGGCTGCCTCGTCCAGAACTCAGTCCCACTGCTTTGTTTCATGGCTTCTCCTCTGAAAGCTGAGACGCGAAGACTCTCCACAGCTAGAGGTGGTCATGTGGGCTAAATCTGGCCAAAAGAGGTAGATAAAGGCCCTTGGAAAACTGGATTTCCTGAATTAGAAGGAGGAGTCCCAAGAAGGAACTGCCTTTGCCCTTCACCCTACTCCTTTCCTCCTCCTGGATGTGGATGGAAAGCTTGGAGGTATAGCTGGGCTCGCTTCAGGAGGGAGGTAGCGCCTGTGAGCGCCTCCATGACATCCTTGGATCATTGCCAGCCTTCTACATGTCACACAAAAATAACCACTGTCTGTGTCCTATTATGAGATGATCAGTCAGTTGCAGCCACTAGAGGAGACAAAGAAGAGGCTCACGGTTGACTAGTATCCCAGGTCCTAGAGACAGGAGGCAAAGCACACCACATTGTTCCACAAGAAAGCACCAGAGGGACAGGAAGCAGAAGAGAGGAGCAAAGGGAGAGCAGAGGTATGGGCCTTTATCGGGGGTTTCCTGGGAAAGTTTAGGTAGGGAAGGGTGAACACTTAGGACTGGCTAGTTTGAACACCGAGTACCCCTAAGCTAGAGACATGGTTTCTACTGGCCCTGCAGTAATTAAGGCAGAGAAGCATTGTCTCCTGGGTCACAAGCTCTGGACTGAAGAGGTATGGATCTGGGTTGGCTTATTCCAATTATCAAAGCCACACTCCTCACTGAGTTCTTTGCTGTCTTTGAGAACTGGTTAGTCTCTCCCCATCCAGAAAGAGTTTTTACATCATAATATACAGGAAGTTTTTTTTAATATACAACCACAAACTTGCCTAAGCTGCTTCTTACTGCTCAGGCTATCTAGTTCAAAAATAATCATTGAACTGATCAAATCTCATTCTTCTTTTCATTACGTCTGCTTTTATCATTGCTTCTGTTATTTGGGGGTTTTATTTGCTATTTTTAACTAGAAAATTGAGTTAAATGATTAAAAAGATAATTTTAATCCTCCATATTTTCTGAAAAAGTATGCTGATATGGCCATAGGGATTTCGTCATAGTCAGCATGACAATGCCATGTCATGCCTCTCTGCCATGCAGAGGGGGTTGCTATGTCCATGCCTACTGGACAGTGTCCTTGTTCAGTCATGCTGGGGTGGGGACTTGCATACCCACCCACACTGAGTGCGTAAATACATCTCATGTATTTTTGGTGTATGTATAGAGTTTTTATTGTTACTAACTCTTAGATAGTTTGTGATTTCCATTTGTATTCCTTCTGAAATCCAAAGTATTTAGGAAGACTTCTTTTGTAATTTTCAAGTGAAAAGGTTGGGGGGGTTATCTTTTAGAATAACATAGCCAATATCACTTCATTTTATTTTCAATTTCCCATAGGTTTTCAGAAAAATAATAAATATTTCTATTTGGGGAGGATGGATAGATAGATAATAGATATTATATCAAGCTTTTTCGCTGTTATTGAAAACCCTTACCTGCCTATTTTGTGTGTGCACATAAACATTATATTTCTGAACAAGATCTGTTCAAATCCTTCATAATGATTATAAATACCTCAATTTTTCCTCGAATCTCCAACAGTTGCTGCTCTGTGACCTTTGAGGCCATGATGTCACAAGCAGGTTCTTCTCTGCATGGTCCAGTCTTTCCCACTATTCAAGACCAGACTTACACATCACTCTTCTTCGAGCCTCCTCAGGTGCAGAGCTGAGCCTGGTCCAGCCCTCCCTGGACTTCCCCTTCCTCCCATCTCTGATGGACTGGCACATCTGTCCTGTAGGAGAGATTCCTCATCTCCACGATGCTGAGATCCTTGAGAGCAAAGATGGAGTCTTTATGGTCCCCACGCCCACGCAATGCCAAGCACTTCTTCCATGAAAGCTAGATAACTGGGAAAAGGTGCTTCTGGTGCTGGCTCTTTAAATGAGAACTCAATCCTTCAATAGCAAAATTAAAATAATGTTTCTACAGCAGAGCAATTCAATGTAACAAAGACACTTCCGTGAACACATCATATTGTGAGCACAACAACCAACCATAATGGTTGTTTTACTTTCCTTTGATCATTCCCCACCATGAATTGGTGCTATTGTGAATCAGAGTCCTCACACATCTGCTATGGTCTGATGTGTAAAGGTCCTCCCAAAATTCACATGTTGCAGTCCCAGCGCCTGATGCAATGGCATTAATAGGTAGGGAGATTAAGTCATGAGAGTGGAGCCCTCCTTATGGAGTCAGCACTCCTATACAAGAGACCCCAGAGAACTCCTTTGCCCCCTCTACCATGTGAGGACACAGCAGGAAGCCAACTGACGATGAACCAGGAAATAGGCCTCTCCACACCCCCAAACCTACCAATGCCATGATCTTGGACTTTGAGATTCTAAAACCATGGGAGACAAATTTCTGATGTTTATAGGCCATGAGTCAGTGGTGTTTTGTTCAAGCAGCCTGAACTGCCTAAGGCAACATCCTTTTAAACAACCAAAATGCTTTGAAACTAAACAGATGGAGTAGAGAAAGTTAAGCCAAAGGAACCAGTGTCTGCAGCCACGTCTACCTTTTAGTCCATTCAACATTCATTAATGTTGACTCGAGGCAAATCCACGGAGGGTTGGGTGCAGATGTAGAGTTCAATCCAGCACAGTGCTGGCTTCAAGCAACCTGATGTGATGAAAGGTTATAATTATATAATGTGCCTGGCAGGGACTGCCTCTCACAGGGGCTCAGTAGATTTTATTAGAAATTAACAGGAATGGGTACATGTGCCACTCACTAAGGAGACCCAGAGGAATGTTCTGGGTCATCTGGGTTGGTGGCTCCAAGGCAAGACGCACTCTCCCGCCAGTCAGGAGGAAGGACATGAAGTAGTCATATCCATGCCCACTGTCCTCAACCTTCCCTGGTGTGCAGGACTTTGGTAGGACCACGTGTCTCCACACCTGATTTCCCCTCCACTCAATAGAAGGAGGCCTGGACTCTCAACTGTCATCATAATTAGTGAACATGGGATTTTGAGAACCCTACTGACAGCTCTGTAACCTGCTGCCCTTGCGCAGATGAACAGAGGATGTTCATATCACACCTCTAGCCAAAAAGGAATTTTCAGAGCACAGCGAAGCAGACGAGAGCGCCCCCAAAGGGGGTGTCCAGCACCGAGTGTCATCCATAGGGAGTGCAACTGAGGCTAGAAGGCCACTAAGCAAGGGTATGCAGGCAGGTGCTGTTCAACCAGGTGACAGCCCAGATGCTTCTGGCCATGAAGAGAGGTCTCAGAAAAGGACTTAACAAGAACCACAATGCTGTTTGTCAGGCTGTTCACAGGGAATGGAATTGAAGGAGGGGCTGTGAGGGATTGAGAAAGAAAAAGAAAGAAAAAGACCAAAATAGAAAGAAAGTAGGGTCAGAGGGTGAACAGTATTGGGGAACCGTCACTCCAAACTGTCACACCAAGTCACTGACTCCTGAATATTTATTGTCATTACACAAGGAAGTCATTCACAGAAAAAATACAAAAGGCAAATCGCACATTCTAACAATCATTGTTCATAAAATGATTTTACATTTAAAAGGTTTAAGTTAACTATCCAGCCCTTG
>RJWH01005974.1:26377-64019 GCA_004363575.1 Solenodon paradoxus | reverse complement strand
TCCCTGTTTGTTTCCCCAACTAGACTGTGAACTCTTTGAGGGCAGAAACTCTCTGAGGTTCAAGTTCTTCACACGGGTTCTAGAAGATATTAGGAACTGCTGAATAAATAAACTCAGGTTAAATAACTTGCCTAAGGTCACTCAAGTCAGAGGGTCAAATTCAGGTCAGTCCAACTCCAGAACACCTGTTCCTCACTACTCTGGTTGCTTTGATTTACCTGCCTAACCCAATATCTTTCTTTTTTCCCCCACAAGGACTGAGGAGGAGAAGAAAGACTGGGTCCAGGTAACATCCAAGAAGGCTTTGTAGTAGGGGGGCTAGAGAAATATTAACAGGTCTCCTAGGGGTTGGTTAACTCTTGCCCTAACACTCAAATCTGACCAGAATGGGCCTAGATACCTGTCTTCCAACAGATTTCATCATCCCTATTTTAGAGATAAGCAATCTGAAATCCAGAGGTTAAACAGAAACTTACAAGTTATTTATTTAGAAAGCTAGTCTCTCTGAGTTTATCCCGGCAGTGAGTTAAGCCCAGACAGTGGCCAGGAAGGCCTTCTGTGGTTTTTCAGCCACTGTTCCTCCTTCCTCATTTCACAACTATAAGAATTGAGTGCTGGGTTTGGGAAGGGATTTGCTCAAGGTCATATGCCTAGTGAAGACAGAGCTGGACCTAGAACCTAGAACCCAAGTTTTCTGACTGAGTAGTCATAGGAAAGTGAGGTAAGGGTGACAATGGGTGGTTTATGGGGTGACCTAATCTCATTTCTTATACCTCCTCCCCAGGCCATCAATTCCACCCTCCTGAAGCATGAACAGACGCTGGAAACCTTCAAATTGTTGAATTCAACAAACAGGGAAGATGAAGACACACCCCCTAATTCTCCAGTGAGCATCCTCAACCCATCTCCCTGAACTGGGACCCCTTCTAGGCCTCCAAGCCCTCACCTTACTTTGAGATGTTCCTCTCTTCTTCCCAGAGAGTGAAAACCAAAAATGAAGTATATGACCTCAGAAACAGTCTTCTGTTTGGTAGGGGTGGAGAGAATCATTGGGGAAATCACTGGGGCGGCCTAGAAGGCAGAAATGACTTATGTTCATTAGCACAGTGAGGCAGGGACATAGTCTGGAGTCAAAGGCAGATCTTCTGAATGTGTCTGCTGCCTCACTCCACCCCCCATCTCCAATAATCAAGCTATAAACCAGGGGCAAGGGCTGGTTGGACTGGGCTGGGGAGTAGCTGGGTCTTACCTGGGACCTGGCCCTTTCTCCAGAACGTGGATCTTGGGAAGCGGGCACCTACACCCATCCGAGAAAAGGAAGTCACCATGTGCATGCGCTGCCAGGAGCCCTTCAATTCCATCACCAAACGCAGGCACCACTGCAAGGCCTGTGGGCATGTGAGTATTGGGAGGCAGGGGCAGAGCCAAGAAGGGTGGCAGCCCAAAGGCCCACTGCTGAGTGGGCACCCTCTAAGATGGGGGAGACTGAAATTCCACTGTGGGAGTTGGTACATGACAAGGGAAGGCTGACTGGAATCAAGCTGCTCTTGCCTACTTGCTACCTCAGGTGGTTTGTGGGAAATGCTCCGAGTTCCGGGCCCGCCTCATCTACGATAACAACCGCTCCAACCGTGTGTGTACTGACTGCTACGTGGCATTGCATGGGGTGCCTGGGAGCAGCCCAGCTTGCAGCCAACATACACCCCAGCGCCGGAGATCCATCCTGGAGGTAAGAGCCAGGGCCCCAACTAACCCCTACACCGACCACAGGGGCCCCCTAACACCTACTCAGTGTGACTGAGGCCTGAGCATCTCTGAAATTATAGGGTACGATATGCATCCCACTGAGCAAGTGACCCAGACTTGGAGTGAATGAAATGAGTGTTAGAGTGAAAGACATTGATTTGCATTTAAGTGCTTTAGACATTTAATCCCCATAGTACCTAATCTATCCATTCTATTACTATCCCTATTTTACAAATGAGGAAACTGAGGCCCAGAGAGGTTGTCTGCCCAAGTTTCACAGCCAGAGTGGCAGAGCTGCAATTTTTAATGATCAAATTACCTTTTCAAGATATATACACTGAATAAAGGTAGACAATGTCAGCAAAAAAAAAAAAAATGTAAAAAACCACAATATGCCTTCCACCCAGATAACCACTATTAATATTTATCCTGTCCTTTGAGGCATGTGAAATAAACAGTTTTTGTTTTGATTTTTAACCAAATCAAGATGTTTCTTTAACATGTAAAGCAACTTACTGTCACACACCATTCTAAGTGCCTTGCACATATTAATTCATTTACTCCTCATAATAGCCCTGTGTGCTTGCCTTCAAAGTTAATACATTTTCATTTAGAGCTGGTATTCTGAGTCTTACTTATCCATCCATCTCCTTAACTACACTTGGCTGCTTCTGGGGAGTGCATGTTTGATGAAAGATGAAAAAAAGATGAAATATAAATGGACAAATGACTTGAGGAATAAATGGACCGATGGAAGAACGTGTAACTGGCATTTAGGTGCCCCCACTGGGAAATGTACACCCCTCTGCCAACTCAGAGGCAGCAACCATTGCCCAAGTCTGGCAGACAAGCCTGGCTTTGAATCAGACTGTCACAGGTAACACTGGGCAAATCATTCCTACTACCTGAGTTTCAGCATCCTCATCTGAGATATGGAATAACAATTCCTATGCTGCTAAGGGGGTGTTGAAGCCAAGGGGAGCCAGGCTAGCTCTCCTAACATTGATGCCCTCCATGTCTCTGGTCACAGAAACAGGCCTCGGTAGCCGCCGAGAACAGTGTCATCTGCAGCTTCCTGCACTACATGGAGAAGGGCGGGAAAGGCTGGCACAAGGCCTGGTTTGTGGTCCCTGAGAACGAACCCTTGGTGCTGTACATCTACGGAGCCCCTCAGGTGTGCATCCTACTCCTTCGGGTCTGTTCAGCCACCTGGCCAAACCAGGCAGCCCTTCACCTTTAGCCCTTGACTTTTCCCTGGCATTGGGGGATCGGGTGAGCCTAAGGTGACATCAGAACCCCCATCCTTGTGAGACAAAGACTAGCTAGAGACAAGGAATGAATAGGACCCACGTGTATAGAGAAAACTGGGGTAAGTGTGTGTCGGGGGAGCATGCAGCTTTCTGAAGGAAGCCTAAGTGGAGACAAGACACTGTTAGGTACAATTTGAAGTGGGGGAAGAACATGCAGATGGGGCAAGAGCCTAGCAAAGGGCCTGCATACATATGTTAGAGACGAGTTCAGCTGGTTTGAGGTAAGAGAATAGGTGTTTGACCCAACCTGTATTCTAGCCCCATTTCAGACATTTTCCTATTGCCATCAGTGGAGCCATGGAAGGCTTTGAGCCAGGGGAAGGAAAAAAGAGGAGTACCAAGGGCAAAACCAGTGAGAAGCCTGGCCCCAAAGTGACCATGGCCTTTTCTTTATCCCCAGGATGTGAAAGCTCAGCGCAGTCTGCCTCTCATTGGCTTTGAGGTCGGCCCTCCTGAGGCAGGAGAGCGGCCTGACAGGAGGCATGTCTTCAAGATCACCCAGAGCCACCTGAGCTGGTACTTTAGCCCCGAGACAGAGGAGCTGCAACGACGCTGGATGGCTGTGCTTGGCCGAGCGGGCCGTGGGGACACGTTCTGCCCAGGGCCCACACTGTCTGAGGACAGGGAGATGGAGGAGGCTCCGGTGGTGGCTTCAGGAGCCACTGCTGAGCCCCCTGAAGCCTCCCAAGCCCGAGACAAGACCTAGAGGGTTTGGGGGGAACTGGGGCCCCTTGCCTCATGCTCTAACTGCCCATGTCTGATTGGGGGTCTCTGCCCCCTCCCTCCCAGCTCAGTCAATACTTGAACTCCCATCATGGGCACTTTCAATCCCGAATGCTGGGTCTTGGGTTTTTTTAATTCATCTTTTCACAAAATGGGGCTTTTAAAAAAATATTCCTACAGTGATGTTAATTTTTTTAACCCCCATTCCCAGAGAGGGTGGTAGCTGTTGCTAAACCCACCTAAATTAGGCTGTTTTTCCCCCATCCCCTCAACACCCTACAGATCCTGCCTCCACCCAATTATTCCCAAAGCACCAGAGGCAGAAGACCTGGATTCAATTGCCAACTCTGCCACTGACCCATGGCTTCAGTCTGCCCCTGCCACCTCAACCAGTGTCTTCATGTGGGGTGGTTACCAGACCTTTCCTGTCTCTCCCATAGCTTACGACTTCTACCCGGTCCCAAAACTACCCAGTATTTTATCGTCCAGACCCATGGCAGGGCCACCGGGCAGGACAGGGGAACAGGGGGGAGGACAATGGATACTCTGTTTTGTTTTTTAAAGAAAAATACAGTTTATTTCAAGCTTATGGAAACTTTCAAAGCACTACTGTGCTCCATTCGTCCATCTGTTTGTTCAAAATACCAGGCTGTTAAGGGTAGGCCCAGAAACTGCTCCCTTGCTAAGCCCTAAAGCTCAGCTCCCTGAAGGCTGATCACAAGGCTACTCACAGGTCAAGCTAACTGATTAAACAATAAGGTATTATTTACTGAGGTCTTAAACTTTATCCCTTGGGTTTAGATAGGATGAGATGAAGAGTTTGCAAAAAGGTCAGAAGAGACAAAAGCACAAGCCCAGTCCCCCAAGCTTGCCACCTAGCCAGGATCTTGAATTTACTGAAGGATCCCAGAGCTAGAGGCTGGGCTACAAAAATGAAGTATTCTAATAGATTCCAAGTTCTGGGCAAGGGGACAGAGCTGCTCTTTGTGTGTATGAGTGGGAGGAGAAGGGGAAGAGGTACTACAGCTACTTTCGTTCACATCTCCTACTAATCTCTCTTCTATTGGCAAATTCATCTCACTAGTCCTGAACTAGCAGAATTGATTCTCTTGCTGGTTCTTTCCCTTCCCTGCCCAGTATCACCCAGCATTGAGCTTCTCAGCACACCCACTTATCTCTTCCTCTTAACACTGACGACACTGGAGAGACAATGTGCTGGGAAATCAGGGCTCACCACTCAGTAACTTAAGGCCCAAGGGAATGTGGTGAAGCAGGTCCCATCATCCCTAAGGCCAAGGACCCTAGGGCTCTTCTTCCCCTGGAGGGAGCAAGACAGGGGAATGGAGAGAAGGGAGATAGGGTAACCAGTCCAGTTCACAACACTCAAAAAAAAAACAAAAAACAACAACAACAAATCCAATAAACAAGTCTCAACCAGCAAACAAGAGCTCCAACCATTTCCAGCTCTACTCATTTCTTTCTTCGGACAATGGTCCAGCCATCCTCCACTATATCCTCTTCCTTAATAGTCAGGGAGTCTGGGCCAGAGGGTGCAGGCTGGGGGCAGATCTCATCAGTAGCTGCTCCATCATTGGTAGCTGCAACCTGGAGGAGAAATGCAAGAGAGCGCTAAATACAACACCTCTACTGGCCAGTGTAGACCCAAGCTCTTCTCCCGCTTTTGCCAGGATTGGCTGTGTGACCTTACAAAAGTCCCCTCCATCGCTGTACAATACAACCACCACCACTACTACCCCTCATCACGTCCCTGTTAAACTAGCTGTTCTCCCAGAAAATTGAAAATATGTTTCCCCCACCCAAGTAGTATTCCCTTCACCTCCATATCCTCCACACTGTCCGCATCTTCATCCTCATCAGTTTCTTTGGTTGTCTTAAGTGCAGTAGCTCTTACCCTGCACTTTCTCTGGGCGATGTGGGAGGCCATCTCCCTCAGAGCAGCCCCATCACCCCTCTGGAAGTGACGGAACATGGTCTGCAGCTGCTGGCTCACCTACCAAGAAAGCAACCAGCTAGGATTTTCCAGAGAATCCACAATACAACCAGAACATGTTTACAGCAAGAATGGGGAGGGGTTTCAAATTTTCCCTCAGAGAATGATGCTCTCTCAAGGAGTTCACTGATGAAGTAACCACATAGGATAGGCTCAAGGGCCTGAAGAGTGAAGCAGAGCCATTTAGCAGGGAGTACTCTAGAACAGGGTGTGAAGGATGGAAGATACAAACAGGAAGGCAATTCCAGCAGGGGGAACAATTTTAACCAGAGCAGTGCTGCAAATGTACACGGCCTGACCTGCTCTTGGAACAGAGATGAGGGACAAAACTGGATGAGAATGGTGTATGGAGAGAAACAGAAGAGGCATGACTTGGAAATGTCTTGGAATATGAATTTTTCCTCCAGGTAACGGGGAGTCAGAGAAAGGTCATGTGTAGGACTTAAGAACAGTTACAGCCAAGAGTCTTGGCCCAAGACATACAGCTGAGGAGAAGAAAGATTGCACATATAGGGAGATGGCAGTTGTGTCCACAATATGCTCACCTGGGGCAGACTCCCATCCTCCACAACTGTATCAAACTCGTTGGTCATGAGCTCCCCAAGGAAGTCTTCCACCTCATCTAGCTCCAAATCAGCTGAGTAGAAAAGGACAGGGCCCTTTGAGCAAAGCCCAGCCAACTTCATCACTCCTGCTTACTACTCTTCAATACCTTGGGGAGTCTACATCTTGGTACGTAAAAGTTTGAGTCTTTTACTCATGTGATCTGAATTCCAGGTTTTAACATTAAAAAAACCATTAAATATACATACCTAATTTCCAATCTCCTGCATCCTCCCAAGCCCTCTATTCCTGCAATACTTAGCCCCAACCTCACCCATTTTCATCTGGCCTATCTTCAAAGGTCTCTATGTGACCTTGGGCAAGTTATTTACTCATCTCTTAACCTCAGTTTTCTCATCTGTAAAGTGGGGCTTATAATAGCTTCCCAGAAGGTCTTTTATGAGGAGTCATCCAACACAATGCCTAACACATGAGAGACCCCAAATTCATGTTTCCATCACTCAAAAGCTGAAGTTTTTAAAGCGTACAGACACTGCACAACTGTGGCCCCACTGATACAGGAGGCCACAGACCAATAAGACAGTTAAGAAGAAATAGATGCAAGTTCTTAGAGTAATGAAATCGCCACAGACTTGACACAAACATGGTACATTGTGACTTTGACTGAGCCCTCATCCATGGGCTTCAGTTACCTTGTGGGCCCATGCTCTACTTTTTCTGAGTTAAAGAATAACTCAAGAATATCTTCCACAAAGCTCTTCCCTTCCACTCTAACATCCCCAAAATCTGTCCTCAACCCAGACTACTCTCTGTTTCACAGGTACCTCAGATTCTCCTTAACCAGAGCCAGACTCATCAGCTTATTTTCCAAACCTACTTCTCAACTTGCATGGTTCCTCTAATTCCATGAAAAATACCTAGTCCACTCAACAACTCACACCAAAAACTTGCCTGCTTTTCCTTTCCCCTCTACAGCCAAACAATCTCCAAGGCCCTAATCTACCCTTCCCTTCCCCCTGACCACTGCCACTGCCCCAGTTCAGGCCTTGTCATTTTGAGGGACTACTTTCCTCTCCAGTGCAAGCTCTGTGCTGATTACTTTCTGAATTTCTAGGCAAATGCAAGCCCATTACTCACATTAGAACCTGCCCATGAATTTGTATCACCTTCTTAAGTATTTCAGCCTGCTTAAGTCTGCTTAAACCTGTTAGGTTTAAGGTAATCTATCGTGGAAAACTAATTGGAACAGAAGTAAATACATTTCATTTAAGTAGTTGTTATCACCACCCAAACTTTTAATATGTTAATGAGTATTGTGATTTTTCAGTAGGAGCTTTTCAAACATAATTTGTGTAGAGACCCTTCTTCACTGAAAATATAACCGAACTATGTCTTCCACAGCATGCATTTTGGCCTAAAGAATCAAATTAAAGGCACCTCCGGCCTTCCCTGTCTTATCTTCATTCTCTTCAAGGGAACTCCCCACTCCCCAGCTTCATTCTCTACCACTCCTCACTGTACACACCCAAAAGAAAAAACACGTAACCATCCTCCAGTACTAAGCTCACTGCGGCTTTCCAAATTAACAGTCTCCTCAGATCACAGAATTTATTTGAATGTTGCTTTCTCTGCCTCCCCGACCTAATTAACTCCCCATTCCATAAGACTCAGCCCAATCACCAATCACCCAATCACCACTGAAGAATTTCTGAAAGAAGCCTCCTACCCATTCTCCTGTTAAAAACTCAAGCACCAGAGATCGTTTTATCAGAACACGATCACCCTGTGAGTAAAGAGAGGCCTGCTGTCTGAATCTCTCACTAGATGGTAAGCTTCCTTGAGAAAAAGGACTCTGCCTAATGTCATTTCCAAGATTAAAAACCCTCATCACTAATTCTGTGAAAGTCACACTCTGCAAAAGGTTGTCTTGCAGGACCTCTTATGGTCCCCTATGTGTTCCTCAAGACAAGCTTCAGGTATAGATCTTGTTGTACAAATAGCCAAATGTGGCTCGGCCAAACTGAGATGTTCTAAAACATCCATACCCATTTTAGGAATTCGGAAACTGAGTCTCAGGTAACAATAGTTTGTCTAGAGCGATACCATGGATCGACGGCAGAGCTCGCCAGGCATTCGAACTCAGGATTTTGACTCCAAGGTCTACATGCATCCATCTCGCTCAGGTACCAGCAGATAACTGCTCAAAAGGAAGTGTGGGCAATTCGCAGATGGACTCCTTCCCACGCTCCCACACTGTCAGACAGGTCGCAGCGCCTCACATCCACTCACCGTTGCGGAGGAAGTACTCCTCCACCGCACCCCCCAGCCACTCGGCCTTTTCCAGGCTGTGCACGCCACCGAAGCCGTTCTCCACAGCGATCTGCGAAAACAGGCCCAATCCACCAGGTCAACCTAGGAGGAGGCCTGGGGCGGCGTAGGTGCCCGCCGCTCATGCCGCCCAGCCGAGCCGGAGGCGTCTCACCCGACCAACTACTGTGCTGTCCCAGGCCCTAACCTTTACCCGCGTCCGTGGTCCCACTCACCTGCAAGGCCGGCCAGGCCTCCAGCGCCGCGCGAACGCCAGCCCCAAAGAGCGCTCGCGAATCTTCCCCAGCGCCCGCCATGATCCGGAGAGGGACCAAGTGACGTCCAGGCGTCCCAAGGCCTCCACAGCACCTCCCAGGCAGAACTAGCTGAAAGCCGAACCAAGGACTCCGAATTTCCCTTTCCTCTGACCTGGCAGCAAGACTACAGCAATAGAAAAGTACATCAGAGCCATCGATGATATTACCGCAGTTACGTGTAGTGATTATATCAAAGGACTGCCAGTGGAAGTGGAGTGGGGTCATGGGTTCTCAGCCGTGGATACTACGATGAAAAGATTTGAGGAATTTATTAAGAATGCCTATTTCAGGTCCCCGGACAGAGGAATCAACCTCTGGAAGCATATTCTAAAAAAACTGGCATTAAAAAAGAAATCCTAACATCTGTAGAGCACGGTCTCCAACAACGGCAAAATACACATTTTTCCCAAGTACACATGTAGCATTCTCCAGGACAGATTATATGCTAATCCATTAAGCTTCACCAGATTTTAAAAGATCAAAGTCATACGTAGTTTGCCACCACAATGGAGTAAAATTAGAAATTAATAACAGAAAGAAATTTGGGAAATCCATTCGCATGTGGAAATTAACACACTTCTAAATAAGAGATGAATTAAAGAAAAAAATCACAAGGGAAATTAGAAAATATCTTGAAATGAATGAAAACAAAATCAAAACATACCAAAATATATCAGCTGCAATTAAAGCAATGCTTAGAGGGAGACAGGAGCAAAAATACATGAAATGGAAAAATAATAGAGAAAATCAATGAAACCTTAAAAGTTGGTTATTTGGAAAGATCAACAAAATGTAGCTAGATTGACTAAGTAATGAAGGAGGAGACATCTCTACCAACTAGTCAAAAGAGGTCACATGCTGTGTAATACCATTTACATGAAACGTAAAGAATAGGCAATTATATAGAGACAGAAAATAGATTAATGTTTGCCCAAGGCTGTGGGGGAGAGGGGAATAGTTGTGACTCCTAGTGGGTGAGTGGGAATTTCTTTGGAGGATGATGAAATGTTCTAAAATTAAATATAGTGATGACTGCTGTTATAGGCTAAACCCTAGTATCCTGAATACTGCAGAATCTGACTTGATTTGCAGATAGAGCCTTTAAATAGGTACTTAAGATAAAGTGAGGTCATACAGGTTCACACTAATCCAATATGACTAGTGTTCTTATAAGAAGAGCTTAGGACACAGAAAGACCAAACACATACATGACAGAAAGATGACCCTGTGAACATACAGCAAGAAGGTGACCATCTACAAGTCAAAGAGAAAGGCCTCAGAAGAAATTAAACCTGCTGACACCTTAATCTTGGACCTCTAGCTTCCACAATTGTGAGAACATTAATTTTCTGTTGTTGTGAAAGCCACCAATCTGTGGTATCTTTTTAATGGGAGGCCTAGCAAACTAACAGTTTCACAACTCTGTACGTAGACTAGAAACCACTGAAACGTATGCTTTAAATGGGTGAAACTCATGGTATATAAATAATATCTCGATAAAGCTGTTTACAGAAAAGTGTCCTAGGTGATTATAGTGAGTGTCCCAAACTTTGTAAACAACCAGTACTGCTGCTTCTGTGTCTGACCCTGCACTAAAAGCCATTGGTTCATGGGGTTTGGTCAGATTCTCAAGAAGCATCCAGTCTGGCGTTCCAGATTGTTCAAGGACCAGCCTATGATTACTGCTCAAAGTGACTCTAAGTTTTGAAGACCCTAAAAGCAAATACAATCTTGCATGTCCTCTTTAATTGAAACAGGACAAATTTGGGTATGAAAGTTGAGTGCTATTTTAGATTTATAAAAGAAATAACAAATTGCAAATTTTTACAAAGCTGATAAATGTCACAAATATTCTCAAATCTAGAAAAATAAAATATTTTTATTAATTGCCTGATTCACCTCTCTGCAAAACTTTACTATATTTTTTTGCCTGTAAACTCTTTGACATCCTCTTTATATGACAATTATTTCATAACATTTTCTGGAGGAATACAATTCTTCTAAAATAATCCTATTGAATTCAAATCAATTCAAGTGTAAATTAATGCACACTCTATGGAAAACAATATGGAGTTTCCTCAAAAAAATAAAATAAAATAAAAAGGAATTGCCATTTGATCCAGCAATTCCACCTATACCCTTTATCGGAAGAATACAAAAACACTAATCGGAAAGGATATTTGACCCCCATGTTCATAGCAGCACAGTTCACAATAGCCAAGACTTTTAGGAAACAATTTAATGTCCATCGATAGATGACTGGATAAAGAAGATGTGCTGTTTATACTCAATGGAATTCTACTCATTAAAAATACTTCTGCCTTTTGCAACAACTTGGATGGAACTTGAAGTGATTATGCTAAGTCAGAAAGAAAAAGAAAAACACCCTATGGTTTCATGCATGTGCAGAATAAAGAAAAAAATATAAATGAACTAGAATAATTCTCAGGAATCTGACTGCAAGACTCTGGTTTCTAGGGAGAAGGGAGAAGGAATCTGAAGCTGAAATGATAGTAGTGACAGGCACTACAAATCTGGTGGTGAGTCCTTAGAATATCCACATTGACGGAGATGTGAGTTTATTCTCCTGAAACATACATATTATTGGAAAACAGAGAGAAACAGAGACAGAGACAGAGACAGAGAGAAGGAAGGGAGGGAGGGAGGAAAAGAGAGAATTAGAATGAAAATTCAATTCCATTCAGTTGATCAACTTTTTTTTTTTTGGTTGTAACTTAGAAAACTTTCAACTTCACAACTCTGTACTTAGGAAAACTTCTGTCTAGCTTCTTTTATATGTAAGCTGTAAATTTTGAAGGTGTTTTAACTGTTCTTGTGCAGTCATAAATATTAAATAGTCTTCAATTAGATAATGCTCAAACGAGGGACTTAGAAGTTGTCTGTGTAAGTGTGGGGCACTGAAGCTTAAGCTTCCTACGTTTTTAAGTTCTATGATAAATCCATCATTTGTGCAGTGCTAGACAAAAGAAAACAGAGGCCCTTATTGATTGTTAAATTTTTATTGAGTTAACTTTGACTTACAAAATAATACAAGTACATATGTACAGGTTCACCATTCCTCAAATATATGACAACACACTCTGGCCACCACCAAATTACCAAAAGTCCTCCACCACTGTCCATTCCCCCCCCTCCACTTCCTCTTGCCCCCATACCCATCCAAACTGGTAAATTCAAGTTTACTGTCAATATCTAGGGGTTGTTTCTGTTTTGTCTGCTTCATTGCTTTGTCTCTTTATATTATACGTAAGAAAGGGATCATCCAGTATTTGTCTTTCTCTTTCTGACTTATTTCACTTAGCATAATTCCCTATAGTTCGTTCCATCCATATTGTCGCGAATGAGAGTATTTCATCATTTTTAGGGCTGTATAGTATTCCACTATATACATATGTGTGTGTGTATATATACATCTATATATGTATATACATATATATATCTATACATACCACATCTTCTTTATCCATTCATCTGATGATGGGCACTTAGGTAGTTTCCAATTACTGCCTACTGTCAATAATGCTGCAATGAAAGTAGATTTACATATATCTGCAAATTAGCAATTTGTGGGTTTTTTTGTAAATATGCAGAAGTGGGATGACAGAATCATGTTTTTTCTACTCTTAATTTTTTTAGACATCTCCATATTACTTTCCATAAAGGTTCTATCAGTTTAACACTTTAACTGTTCTAACAGTTACAACAGTGTAAAAGTGTTCCCTTTTTTCCACAACCTCACCAACATTTGTTCTTTAAAGTCTTTTGGATCATAGCCAGTCTCACAGTTGTAAGAAAATATCTCATTGTTGTTTTGGTTGCATTTCCCTAAAGACAAGAGAAGAGGATCATATCTTCATGAGCCTGTTGGCATATGTACGTCTTCTTTGGAGAAGTGTCTGTTCAGTTCCTCTTCTTACTTTTCTGATTGGTTGTTTATTGCTCCGTTGCTAAGTTTTATGAGTTCTTTACATCATTTGGATATTAAGCCCTTGTCAGGTATATGATGTGTAAATATCTTCTCGCAGTCAGTAGGATGCCTTTTCATTTGGGTGATAGTTTCTTTCACTGTGCAGAAGCTTTTTAGTTTGTAGTAGTCTCATTTGCTTATTTCTGCTGGAGTTGAAGCCCCAAAGACCTTTCTAAGGCTGATGTCATAGAATTTATTGCCTACATTTTTCTTTCTGGTGTTACACCCAAGTCTCTAATCCAATTGTAATTAATTTTTGGTATGGTGTTAGTGGTCTAGATTCATTCTTTTGCACATAGCTGTCCAGATTTCCCTACACTATTTGTTGAAAAAACTTTCATTTCTCCATTGTAAGCTTGGAGTTCCTTTGTTGTAAATTAACTGATCATATATATGTGTGATTCTATTTCTGGTGAATGAGTTCGATTCCACTGGTCTGTGTCTCTGTTTTTATGCCAGTACCAAACAGTTTTAATCATTATCACTTTGTAGTATAATTCAAGATGTAAGAGTGTGATACTGGCACATTTTTCCCTTCATGATTGCTTTGACCATTCAGGATCTTTTGTGATTCCATAAAAAATTTTGTTGTATTTCATTGAAAAATGCCAGAAGGATTTTGATGGGGACTGCATTAAACACATATATTTCTTTAGATAAGATAGCCATTTAAAAATATTAATTCCTCCCAACAATGAGCACAGGATATCCTTCCATCTCTTATATCTTCCTCTATTTCCTTTAAGAAAGTCTGATTGTTTTTGTTGTATGGGTCCTTTGTTAATTATATTCCAAGATTTTTAATTCTGTTTCTGTTGCAAATGGGATTGTTTCCCTGATTTTGTTCTCCTCTATCATTTTGTTTGCATATAAAAATGCAATAGATTTTTGTGTATTGATTTTATAGCCTGCCACTTTACTATAGTCATTGATAAATTCTAATGGTTTTCGATGGAGTCTTGGAGGTTTTTGTAAGCTGGTTCAACAGTAAGAGGCAGAGACAAGGGAGCCAGGTAGGCTCTGAGCAAGACTCCATTGTCCCAAGTGCAGGCCAGGAAAACTCCTTTCAGAGAAGAGGGTAGAGCAAACCATCCTTTGCTTAGGGAGAGAGGTTTTTAAGGGGATGTTTCAGCAATCATGGTGGGGTGAGGGGTGGAGACCTGATAAGGCCACCTGGCATGCTGTTGATAGCAGGGTAGGGAGTCAGGATGTCTTAACAGGAGGGTCTGTCCTTGACTTCAATAAACAGGAGAGGTTGAACAACATCTGGTCTTATTTCAAACTGCAAAACGTTGTTTTTCATGCCTGGCTGGAAAGTGATGACTTTCAGTTTTTTGTTTTCTTTTGTCTCCTGTCTCAGTTTTCTATACATATTATCATGTCATTTGCAAATAATGATAGTTTTACTACCTCTTTTCCAATTTGGATTATTTTTATTTCTTCTTCTTGCCTAATTGCTCTGGCTAGGACCTCCAGTACATTGTTAAATAGCAGTGCTGAGAGTGGGCAGCTTTGTCTTGTAGGAAATTCCTTCAAATTTTCACCATTGAGTATGATGTTGGCTATCATACATGGCCTTTATTATGTTGAGGTGTGTTCCTTCTATTTCAATTTTATGTAGATTTTTATCATAAATGTGTGTTGAATCTTGTCATAAACTAAGCTTTCTCTACATCTATTGATATGATCATATGATTTTTCTCCTTGCTTTTACTGATGTGATGTATTACATTACTAGATGTTTGTATGTTGAACCATCCTTACGTCTGTGGAATAAATCTCGCTTGGTCATGATGGATGATCCTTTTGATGTATTGTTGGATTTGGTTTGCTAATATTTTGTTGAGAATTTTTGCATCTATGTTCATTAGAAATATTGGACTGTAATTTTCTCTCTTGGTGATGTCCTTGTATGCTTTTGGTATCAGTGTACTGTTGGCCTCATAGAAAGTGTTTGGAAGAGTTCTCTGGTCCTCAAGTTTGTGGAAAAGTTTTTAAAGACTAGGTATTAATTATTTTCTGAAAATTTGGTAATACTCACTAGTGAAGTTGTCTGGTCCTGGTCTTTTATCTTTGGAGAGATACTTGATTATTTTTTCAATTTCATTGCTTGAGATAGTTCTGTTCAAGTTTTCTGTTTCTTCCTCATTCAGTCTTGGTAAGCTGTATGTTTACAAAAATCTGTCCATGTCCTCAAGGTTTATTGTCCAATCTATTGGCATGTAACTGTTCATAGTAGTCTCTTATGATGTTTTGTATATCGGAGGTATCCACCGTAACGTCTCCCCTTTCATTTCTGATTTCAGTTATTAGACTTTTCTCTTTTTTAGAGAGCTTAACCAAAGGTTTGTCCATTTTGTTTATTTTTTCAAAGAACCAGTTTTGCGTTTCATTGATATTCTGAAATGTCTTCTTTATTTCCATGTCCTTTATTTCTGCTTGAATTTTTATTATTTCCTTCCTCTCCTGGTTTCAATTGTTCTTCTTTTCTCGTTGCATTAGATGTAGGGTTAGATTGTTTATATGCGTTTTTTTTTGTTGTTTCTTGAGGTAGAACTGGATTGCTATAAACTTCCCTCTTAATACTGCTTTCATTGCATTCCATAAGTTTTGATAGCTCATTCTCATTTGTCTCTAAGTATTTTTTTAATTTCCCCTTTTATTTTCTCTTTTTTACAAAATTCATTAATAATCATGTTGTTTGTTCTCCATGTACTTTGAAGGTTTCTAGCTTTGTTTTGTGGTTGATATCTAATTTTATACCATTGTGATTGGAGAAGGCATTTGGTATGATTTCAGTCTTTGTAAATTTATTGAAACTTGCTTTGTTATCCTTGAGAATTTTATATAAACACTTGAGGAAAATGGAAATTTTCCATTTTGGGGGTGAAGTTTTTGTTAAATGTCCATTAACCTCATCTGTTCTAATTTGTCAGTTAGTTGTTGTTCCCTTTTAATTTTCTTCCTAGTGCTATGATAATTTTTGTGAGATGTTGAAGTCACCTACTTTTATTGTATTGCTGCCAGTGTCTCACTTAATTCTGTTAATAATTGCCTTATGTATTTTGGTGCCCCTTAATTTGATGCACATATATTAATAAAAGTTATGTCTGCTTCCTGAATTGATCCTTTAATCATTATGTAGTGTCCATCCTTGTCTTTTGTTACTTTATTTAGTTATAAGTTTATTATATCTGGTGCAAGTACTACTGTTCCTGCTTTTTTAGGTTAAAATTTGATTATAAGAGTTTCTTCCAACCTTTGACTTTGATCCTATGTTTGTATCAAATCTAGATGAGTCTCCCAAATGCAGCAGAATATTGGGTTAAGTATTCTTAACCCATTTGGCCACTCTATGCCTTTACATTGTTCAATTCAATCCATTAACATTTAGGGTGATAGTTGATATCTAACTGTTTATTGTCATTTTGTTCATCGTTTTCTGGATCTTATTGGAGACAATAATTTTTTCTTTGTTTATTCTCTTCCTAGGTGCTTTGAATGCATTTATGTTGTGTTTGGTTTTCATTTTCTTCCTTGTTTTTTCTAAGGGTTTATATTTTGAGGTTACTATTGGTTTGTATAAAAGTTTCTGTACTTACAACGTATTTTAATTTGAAAGCAAGTTAATCCTGAGTTCATTCTAGCAGTCCACATATTTACTATCCTCCTCTCCACATTTTATATTTTTGATGCCTGGCTGCTTCTAAGTGGAATTTCTTTTCATTTTATAGAATTTCCTTTAGTATTTCTTGTAAGTATGGCTTAGTTCTGATGAGTTTCTTTAACTATTGTTTGTCTGAAAAGCTCTTTATCATTCCTTAACTTCCAAGGGATATTCTAGCAGGGTAGAGTATGCTTGGCTGAAAGTTCTTTTCTTTTAGCACTTTGAATACATCACACCATTTCCCTCTGAACTGTAAAGTTTCTGCTGAGAAATCTGCAGTTTATGGGGGCTCCTTTATATGCAATCGGTTTTTTTCTATTTGCTTCTAAAATTTTCTTTTTCTTGGATTTTTGTCATTTTAATGACAGTATGTCTTGATGTATGTCTGTTTGGGTTTCTTTTGTTTGGAACTCTTTGAGCTTCCTGAGTCTGGATATCTGTTTCCTTCCTCAGGTTAAGGAAATTCTCAGCTATTCTTTCTTCAACTATGATTTTGCTCCCATCTCTCTCTCTCCCTCTTTTTTCCTCTCTCTTCTTTTAATGGCACCCTATGATATGAATATTGTTACTCTTGATATTATCACATAAGTCTCATATGCTGTCATTGTTTCTTTTAATTCTTTTTCTCTTCTTTGCTGGTCTGTTTGTTTGCATTCTACTGCCCTATCTTCTAGTTAACTGATTCTATTGGATGTTTTTTCCAGCCTACTGTTGTGTCCCTCTTTCATGTTCCTTAGCTTAGTTATTGTGTCCTTTAACTCCATGAATTCTGTTTGGAAATGCCTCATATTTTTCCTTTGTTGTAGTTTCCTTTTTGTTCCTCCATTATTTTCCTGATTTCAGTGAGTATCATTAAAAGCATTGCTTTAAATTCTTCATCAGTAGTTTACTTAAATCTGCTGCATTCAGATTCCCCCGTCCCCCGGGGTTTCCCCACCCCATCGTTTTATGTATATTTCTGTGTTTCTCTGATCTATTTGGCATTCTGTGTTTCTTTCTATGGGTTAATCTTCCCTGATGTAAAAGCTTTATGTAGGCAGTAAAGCAGTGTGTGACCCTAAGCCTAACTCCCCATCCTTAAAATCCCCTCCCAAGGTCAGGCACCAGTGATAATGTCTCAAATTTCTATGCCCCTGAGCATAGGGTAAAACCTTTCCCTGAACACATAGGGGGACATCTGGTTTCTGTAGCCAGCCCACATACATAATCTTTCCTAGAGGGCTAAACTCTTTATTCTAACATAAATTTTGGAATCAGTGGTTAATCGGCACTGACATAATTTCGTTCTATATAATCACCGCACTGCATTTTGGCAGTCTTTCCCTACCTACCAGATGCTCATCAGATCATAAGTAAATTCATGCCTCAGGTTCCTGGTCCTTTGAGTGACTTCTTTGGGATCAAAAAACATTATGCTCGGACCTTGAACAACTTGGGCCTGCAGCAATGTACCTTCTATTAGGGTATCGAGTTGCACAGTATAGGCATGGGTGTTGTTCTGTGATGCTAGAGTTCCTTTAGTTGTGTGATCTCAGCTCTTGTCAGAATTGTTGAAACTCTAGATGCTGCCCTGTGTTGATGCCTAAACGTCCAGCCTACAGGGTTGGAGTTGGGGTAGGAAATGTAGAGTTTCCCCCTGAGTCACAGGCATGGACAACAAGGCACAATGAGAAAGACTCAAGAGTTGTAGGTACAGTTCACAAACAGGCCGCAATGCCAACAGAGGCCGAGTGGTGGGTGGAGGTAGGGAGAGAGTGCCAGGAACTGCACAATCCCCTGTGAAAATCCCTCATTGCCCCAGAAGAGTGGGAGTCCCATCAGGGCAGGGCAAACAAGCCCTGAGGCCTGGGGGTGGAACCTCTAGGGAGCACCAAGCATATAACAAAGCTGGTTAGCAGTAACCCAGGCAGGCAGAAACTTCTGTTACAATGTAAGCCTTCTACAGAAACTTCTGTTACAATGTAAGCCTTCTAATTATCTTCCCTGAAGGAGGAGAATTGAATTGTCTTTTCTGGGAACCATTCTTTTCTCAGCACCAGTGCTGCAGACCTGATTGTCTCTGGCAGTCCATGGAAAGGCAGCTGTGAGAATTTACAGTTCAGAATAAGTGTGCTGATGGTGGATGGGGCAGGCATTTCCCCCTGGGGTCTTCCTGCAATGTCAGCCTCCAGTAGGGTGACCATATTTCCTTGAAACAAAAAATGGACACTGGGATGACAAAAATAAGATGTGGTTATGTGCTGGTGACTAAGGGGAGGGGAAGAGGCAGAGCAATCTGAGCAGGAGCAGAGCAGCCAGGCCAGGAACAAGTAAGTACTATATGATAACAATCAGCAATGGCTTAGTAAAAATGTGCGCTCCAGCTGGACTTCATACAAATGGCCAGGGTGGGTTTAATGAATTTTGGCACCTCAGGCAAAACCCAAATTTGGCACCCCTGTAAGCCCTGCTCAAAATATCCCGCCTAAAACACATGCTACTTTAACCATCTCAGTGCCAGAAATGCCCAAGAACCACACAGCGCCAGAGATAACCCCCATAGTTCTGACCTGTGGTTCAACCACGCTGCAGTGTCCTGCTCCCTTTAAAGAAACAGGCTCATGGGGTGAGGGGGAATCCTGTTCCTGTGGTTCCTGTTTCCTCACAGGGGTGGGAACAGCAGTAGTGGCATCAGCTGCTTCCATCAGCCAGGAAGGATCATCTTCAACACAGGACAAAAGGGGCAGCTGCTTTTGGGCCCCCTCAACAGATTGGGCCTGGGGCAATGCAACTGCCCGCTTTGCCCCACATTAAAGATTGCCCTGGATTATTAAAAAAGGGACAAAACTGACATTTTGTCAATTTGTCCTGTCAATTTGAATTGACAGGACAGTCAGGAAATATGAAAAAAGAGTACTGTCCCATTTAAAATGACATGCTCCAGTACCTGTACAGAGTGGAAGCAGCATCTCAGTTCACAAGGTGGTTATCCTTTTTCCTGCCCACACTGAAGTTTTTGGTTCAGTGACTGAAAGACATTTCCCAAGTGTGGGGGCACCCACTAAGTGGACAATCCCTATAGCTCCAGGGAGAGTTTTAGTATCATTGGTTTTTCCCTATGGCCCCAGGATCTCCAAACAGGATGATGTGATACTGAAATAGATCAGATTCTGCTACTTTTTATAACAGTGTGTGTCTTTCTCTTTGTGGAGATGCTAGTCCCTGTTCCCTTTGAAGGTCATGGTGGCTAAATGGGTGCCATTTTTTGCATCTCTGCAGAGGAGATGAGCTCGAGATCTTAACAGTTCACCAGTTTGGAAATGGAGCTGGGTGATGTGAGTCCACTAACTGAAGGTGAGTACAGAGTCTGAAAGGTGGGATGTTTGTGGGGAGAGGAGGCATGAAATTGTTATTTCTGAGAGTGAGGAAGTAAGAATAGCAGAATAACTATGCTATTGATGCCCATTTGAGGTCTGTGATTAATCATTTAGACGGAAATTAATTGACCTATTTTGTGCAGTTTGGTTTTCTCTAACAGCATCCAGCTGCTCTGATACAGTTGGGTTGTGGTTGTCCAGTCCAGGCTATACTAGTTTTCTTTGATGCATAACAATTACCAGAAACAAAGAGGTTTAAAACAATATGTACCTGTAATCTCACGGTTTCTATGTGTCAAAATCTGGAAATAAATTGCTGGGTCTTCTCCTTCAGGGTCTTATCAGGTGGCAATACAGATGTAAAGTGGGGCTGCAATCTCATCAGAGGTTTGACTCGAAAATATCAGCTTCCAAGTTCCCTCAGGCTGTTGGAAGAATTAACTTCCTTGAAACTGTAGGACTGAAATCCTCATTTTCTTGCTACCTTCTGGCATTGTTGACATTCAGCTGATAGAAGCCAAATTCTTTGCCATGTGATCCTTTCCACAGGCCCTCTTGTAGTAGAACACCTTTTCCCTGACCCCAACACAAAAGTTAGTCTGCGGGGAATTTTCCATGGTACTCTGGAGGCTGTAGCTATGTCCTGTTATCATGACCAAGGACAAGCAAGCATAGCCTCCCTACTCTGCAGTTGTACATAACTGATGAGAGTTGCCAGTAGAAACCACACGTAGCCAAGGAGATGAATCTTTACCTCAGAATATAAAAGGAGCTCCCCTAAACACCCCCCATCAATTTTGCGTACCAATACCCCTGGGCCAGCACTGGTGCTTGCAATAAAATGCCTTTTTCTCTACCTTTGAGGGCCGGGCTGTCAGTCTTCTCGCCATCCACCATCTGGAAGCTTTGCCATCACACTCTCACAACATGGTAACTTACTCCTTCAAAGCTAGCAAGAGTCTCTCTAACTCCAGTCTACTAAGATGGAATCTTGGTGGGGTGGGGGTGACATCCCATAACTTTTATCATATTCTATTGACTATAAGAAAATCACAGGGCCTGCTAACACTTAAGGGAGGGAATTATACCAGGCAGGATCACCAGGTAGTGGGGTTTACCAGGGATCACTTAAGAGTCTGTAAATCACAAGGGTTTGAATAGTAAGAATGTGTGCAAGAGAATAATTATAATGATGGATAATGAAATCTAAGTGGGGTGTGTTAGTTTTCTATTGGCACCTAACAAATTACTACAAATCCAGTAAGTAAAAACAACACGTTTATTACCTCACTTTCCATGGATTAGATATTCAGGCACAACTGTACTGGATACTCTCTCAGGGTCTCAGAGACAGCTATCGAGATATTGGCCAGGGCCATGATCTCATATGAGGCCACATATTACTTCGTATTCTCTTCTAAGCTTATGTGGTTGCTGGCAGGATTTAGTTCTTTGTGGTTGTGCAGCTGAGACCCTCAATCCTAGGTCTGCGTGGAGTTCCCAGCCATATGGCCCCTTTTTAGGCAGTTCACAGCAAAGCAGCTTGCCTCTTCAAGGCCATCAGTTGAGTTCTTCGTATGCTGGCAACACGTAGTCATATATGCAAATAGAAAGATATATCAGTAGGTAGGCAGATAGGTAGAAATAGGTATCTTCCATACTTTTGTTATATTATACAAGTTCTGCCCATACTCCATAGAAGAGGGCATAATACCAGTAGGTAGAGATCATAGGGCCATCTTAGAATTCTGTGTATCATACTAGGAAGAGAGAGAAGTGAATGAGGGACAGTGTAATGTGGTAGAGTCAAAGAATCAGACTTGATATATGGTTGAAGAATTCATATGCAGGGAAGGTATGAGAGTAAATCAACTAGAGGACCAGGAATGAGGTCAGTGAACAGAGAAGCCAGGATGGCGGTTGGGTCAATTGTACGTAGCACCTGATCATCCAGGGGAGCTCCAAAAATAGACCCCAAATGGAGTCCTCAAACTAAAATAGAATCCCACATATACCATGTCTCCCAAATCAAGCCTCCAGGTTGTACTGAAAAACTCACATAAGCTGAGTAAATTTTGTGGGAGAAGCTAAGCTTCTAACCTATACTTTTCCCTAAACTCCTGCCCAGAGTACCCACCAAGGTTTCCTGCAATGTTTTATCTTGTTTCCCTGTCAAGATAACAGCCTCTTATCCTATGTTGTCTCATCCTTATCCAGCCAAACCTAGCCACCCCCTCTACAAACTGCTCTAGGGAGATAGAGCAGATAAGGTTGCTGCTAGCCCATACTGTGCTATTCTTTGAATGTAGTGAAAAAGTATCCCCCCCCCACCCCCCACCCCTTGGAAAAATTGGAAAAATTATTCCCTTCCTCTGAATAGGCAGAGGTCTACAAAGGGGCCATTGGCTTGAGTGGATCACAGGCTAGATATCATCCCATTTCCCCCTCACCCTCTGGACACCCTTGTGCAATGTGTAAACTGCAAACCATATACAAAAGTCAAGGCAGGTAAATCTCAGTCCTGCTACTTCCTAGCTAGACAACCTAGGACAAGCCACCTCCCCTTTCTGAGCCTCAGTTTCCTCATAGACAAATGGGGCATAATCATACTTATTTTATAGAGTTGTTGTAAGGTTTCAAGTAGTTAATTTATGCAAAACATCTAATGGGGAGCCCTGGAAAGGGTTGTAGGACCTGGGCCTTTCCTTCAGGAGTACTCAGTGTGATAGTGCATGTGATGGTGGGGATTATCTCTGTCAACCTAGTGTTTCTCATAGGCTAACACTCATTTTTTCATTGTATTTCCTGTTCTGAGACCAGTCTGTTCATATCCCTTGCTTATCCTTCTGCTGGGATACTAGTGATGCAAAGGTGGAAAAAAGTGATTGGTGTTCATTCACTCACTCCAGGAGTGGCATTTAGGGAAACCTGTTGAAAATTTTCTGCTGTTATAAAGTTTCCTTAGTAGCTGAAGCATTTCTGTCTGTCCAGTCTTCCATTCAATCCTGCGGGTTCTCCCAGAGTCTTGAAATAATTCCTTTTTTTTGCTTAAGGTAGCCAGAGCCACTTCATTTACTACAATCAAATAATCCTGATCAAATCTACAGCTATTAGTGAAGTTGGGTTGGCCATCTGCCAACCTTACAAGAATGATTTTGAGGGGAGGCCCTTGAGTAGCATTCTGAATGCTAATGTATGATGCCTTATAGATAGCTAGTTTTGCTCCCTGTGGATATGCTCTATTAAAGTACTGTGTGATGTGGAATAATAAGCCTATTGTAAGCCAAAATTTGAGTGGACCTAGTACTTCATACTATTTTCTGTCAGGGAATTTCTGGAGCTATCTGGAGAGTCATTTTGGTAAAATGTTAGGCAGGCTAGGACCATTGATCATGATAATAGTGTGGTCAAGAAAATCTCACTGAGATTTTTGCTTCCTCCACTGTGGAATCTGCTCCATACCAAATATGGCCCTAAATGGAAAGTCAGTAAGAGTGTTGCGTTACTTTGCCTGGGAGAAACGAGAGCTAAACAGTTTCTGTGTGTCCCAGCTGCTGGGCTTCATTCATAATAATGACTATATCACTAGGCATTCATTCTATCTCTAGGAATAAAGGGTTTTATATGAGGGCTTTATTCAAAGATTAACCCTCACATCTATTCTGATTTGTCCAAATAATCTAGTAATAACTTCTCAGATACACACTATGAAAATTCTATTGTGAATTGCAGCTGTGTATCTGAATTGTGAGAACAGTGAGTTTAGAATTTCAAGTTCAGATCACTCATTAACCATAGCTCCCTCTTACTACATAGCCCTTAATGCCAAATCTTTTGAACATGACCTCCAGAAATTTGATGGATGAGAGCACTTATTAATGGACACTTTGACATCAATGCAAAGAACCATAGTGATCTAGATGAACAGTCAAAGATCTATGCACATAGTTCCCCCAAGTTTTCTTCCAGTTGTTGCTGGACAAATAAACTCTGTCATTTTGATGATGCCTAAGGACCTTTACAGTTTCCCAAAGGAGTTCACAAAGTGTCTTTAATGATATCAGAAGCACATAAAAACTGAAAACTAAGTGCTGATTGTATGGAGAAACAATGATACTTTGACCTAATTGCAGGTTAAAAGGAAATTGCTCTCCCCAAATCCTCTCTTTCTGTCATCCACTGTATTAGAACTGTAAAGAACCCCTAGGGCAAGGCTACTTCTCACTCACTCATTTATTCCCTCTCTCCACTACCTCCTTCTCTTCCTTCCTTCTGGTTTCAAGCAACGAAAACCAATGTTGTCACCTTGAATAAGAAAAATAATTTAGGATATAGGGAGCTTGCAGAATGAAAGGAAAGACTGAAGATTCAGACTGGAGAGGGAAGAGTACACAGCAGCTCTGAACTGGTCATTTTTCAAGATGGTCGTATCTGGATGAAAGTACTCTGACTCCCTTTCTACACAAAAACTGATATGTAGACAAACAGTATTGGGCTCATCTAGGAGCTTTTTAGAATTGCAGAATTGTAGGCCCCACTGATTCAGAATCTGCATTGTCAAGACTCCCAGGTGATT
Source organism: Solenodon paradoxus (assembly GCA_004363575.1). Taxonomy (NCBI): domain Eukaryota; kingdom Metazoa; phylum Chordata; class Mammalia; order Eulipotyphla; family Solenodontidae; genus Solenodon; species Solenodon paradoxus. Next base: position 39,454 of record RJWH01005974.1, on the reverse strand, counting down.
CTTACGTACATCAGAGTTTGAAGAAGTGCTCTCTAACAGATCCAGCTGGTCTAGTTTGGGTCATGTGCACATTCCTTGACTAGAGGAGGGCATGATACATGGTTGTCAGTCCTGCTAGACTATATCCATGGGGGAAGTGATAATTCAAATTTACCAAATAGGGTGGTATTGCCAAAAGAATAGGGAATAATGCTGAGTGGCCAAGAATCAAATACATTATCTACTTTACCTTTGGTCTTTTTTTGAGGGGGAAGGGGGGCGTTTAGAAGCTATTTTTCCCCAGGAAGCATTAACAAACCTTTGTGTTTTCATTAGATGTGGGAATTCCTTGCAGGAAATGAAGACCAAGAAAAGAAATGGCAGGACCTTGAAAAGTAGACTCTAAACTATTGGGGTAAATCCCTAGAAAGTGGAAAGTCGTATATACGATGGGCAAACACCTTATTCAGTCAGGATCTAGTGCCTCTGGGGCAGAGAGGTTTTGAGGGGAAGAGCTGAGAGTATTCCCAGAAACACTGATAACTTAAAGCTGCAACTTGAGGAAACTTTGAAGGACCCTGATCCGTGCTAGAAGGCGAAGTCAGCAAAATTTTTCTGGAGCAGATCAGTAGTACAAGATGGAAGCAGACTTGGGTTCAGTAGTGATACACTGTGGCAAGGATGCACAGTGGTGGGCATGACAATGGAAGCTTTTCTCTCCTGAGGCATGGATACCAGACCAAACTGTTTTGTGGACTGTATAAGTTTTTGGCTAAAGCCAAAGAAGGTGATATTGAACTTGCTAAACTAGCCAGTGAAGGTGCAAGTCAGTTTTCATTTAATTTGGAGAAATACAAAAGATGTGTCTTTACTTGCACCTCAAGAATTGTAGGGCTGTTCATAGAATGTACATACATATTTATATAATTATTAGTTTATTGTTTTTCTTTGCAACTAAAAAACACCAATGATGACAGTGACTTTGCTTTCTTCACTCATCTTTGTAACCCCAGAACCTAGCACATAATGGGTTCTTCACAAATATTTGTTGAATGAATGAATGTGATAGGGGTGTCAATTCCATAGGGACTCGAAGTTCAATTCTTCATGTTGGACAAATCCAAAAGCCACTAAATGCCTTCTACCTGGATGTATTAAAAAATACAGCCTGGTATAGTCTCCTAGTTCTTTAACATTTTCATAAAATGGCTCCAATCCTAGCCAAACATGTTGGAAAATCCAGTATCTTGCCTAGTATTTCCCACTTTTTCTGGGTCCTTCTAATACTTCGCACTGTCTTGGTAGGTATGATAGCCACTCCATACATACACCAGCAGCAGTCGTTTTCACTGGTAGATCCCCTGAGTTGCCACCAATAATGCTTGACACTGTTTCCAGCCTCTTCCTGCTCCCCTTCATGGTCCTGCCATTAAATCCTTTCTTCATAGGCTTGTTGACCTCTTCTAAGGTTATTATCACTGTTTCCTCCTCCTTACCAGATCACGTGACTCTCAAGTAGTATCTAGAGAGACCAAGTGGTCTCTATATTCTCTTATTTCTCTCTAATCTTTACCACAACATGTCCTGCTACAATCAAGGATTTCTCTTTTGCAGAAAATTGAAGTACATAAACTTTATTCAAAAGTCCAAGTTAGGGACAAACAAAACAAAACTGAATATTATTTACTTCTCTCTGTGTTCCTTCTCTAAGAATCCCAATTCCTAATTCCCTTAGAGGTAACGATGTGCTGATTGAACAGTGTTCTTCAAAATTTATGTCCACTGAGAAACTACAAATGTGAAATTATATGAAAATACAACTTTTGCAGATGTAATCAAGCTAAGATGAGATCATACTGTATTATGAAAGGCCCGAAACCCAATAACTGGTGTTCTTGTAAGAAGCAGGGATTTTGGATACAGACACATAGGGAGAACATCATATGAAGACAGAGGCAAAAATTGAACCAATGTATCTAAAAACCAGAGAAATCAATGACTACCAGGAGCCACCAGAAACTAGGAGAGAGGTATTAGTCAGACTTTCTCTGAAAGCAATCTAAAGGAACTAACTAACCTTACTGACACCTTAATTATGAAATTCTGAAGTGTGTAATTCAACCTATTGAGAGGAATAAATATCTGTTGTTTCAAACCATCAAGGTCGTGGTATTTTGTTAGGGCAACCCTAGGAAATTATATAAACATGAATGTTATAGATTGTAGTGGAACAGTTAGGAAAGGTAAGGCAAAAAGAAGGCAAAAAGTTTAAATCTTTTTTTTTAAACTGTTTTAGTATTTTAATGCAGTAACTTGGTTTTACACATTAAAATAAACTGATGTGTGTAGGCTCCCCATATGTACAGTTTCCTCATTCCTTATATGTATTATCAACACACCACGCCCTCCACCAAATCACCAAGTGTTCTTCACTACTGTCCAGTGGTCTCCACCACCACTTGCCCCACACCCCATCCCATTGCCTACTGGTAACTTCAGTTCTATTGCAAGTGTCCAATGGTTGGTTTTGTTTCATCTGTTCTTTTGTTTTGTCTATTCACATTCCACCTATGAGTGAGGTCATCTGGTGTCTTTCTTTCTTCTTTTGATTTATTTCACCTAGGATAATCCCCTTCAGAGCCATCCATGTTGATTCAAATGACAGGATTTCATCTCTTGTTGAGAATGTTTACATCCATGTTCATTAGAGATATTGGTTTGTAATTTTCTTTCCTTGTGATGTTTCTATCAGCTTTGGTATCAGTGTGAAGTTAGCTTCATAGAAAGTGTTTGTATTTCCTGTTCAATATTTTGAAAGAGTTTGAGAAGAATTAGTATGAATTCTTCTCTGAAGGTTTCGTAAAACTCATTAGAAAAGCCATCTGGTCTTGGGCTTTTATTTTTAGGGAGACTTTTGATTACCTCTTCCATTTCTTTGCTTGTTATTGTTCTATTCAGGTGTTCTAATCTGTCCAGGTTCAGTTGTGGTAGATTGTATTTTTCTAGAAATCTTCTCATGTCCTCGAGGTTGTCTACCTATTGGCATAAAGATGTTCATAGTAGTTTCTTATGTTTTATATTTCTGTCGTATCTGCTGTACATCTCTCATTTCTGATTCAAATTATGAAAGGTTTCTTTCTTTTGTTCTTTGTGAATCTAGCCAATGGTTTGTCATTTTTTTATAGAACCAATTTTTCGTTTCATTGACCTTCTGTATTGTCTTTTTGTTTTTTATTTCATTTATTTCTGCTCAGATTTTTATTTTCCTTCTTCTACTGATTTTTGGCTTTAATTGTTCTTCTTTCTCCACTTGCCTTAACTGTAGGGTTAGATTGTATTTATGATTTTTATTGTTTCTTGAGGTGGCCCTGGATTGAAATGAACTCCTTAATACTGCTTTTATGTATCACATAGATTCTGGTAGCTCATCTCTTCATTCTCATTGGTCTCTAGTATTTTTTGAGATGCTCTGTGATTTCATCGTTTACCTAAGATTCATTCAGAAGCATATTGTTTAGTCTCCGATTAATTTGGTGTCTTCCAACTTCCATTTTGTGGTTGATTTCAAGCTTTAAGCCATTGTTATAAGAGAAGATGCTTGGTGTGATTTCAAGCCTCATAAATTTGTTGAGACATTCTGTGTCTGAACATCCATGCACACTTGAGAAGAAAGAGAAATAGGTAGTCATTGGAGAATTGTTCAGTATATGTCTATTAGACCTGTTTTAAATAGTCATTTAAAGCGGCTGTTTCTTTATTAATTTTCTGCCTGGTTGATATGTCCATTGTTGTAAGTGGGTTGTGGAAGTCTCTTACTATTATTGTGTTGTTGTCAATGTCTCTTGTCAGTTCTAATAACACTTGCTTCATATATTTTGATGCTCCTTCATTGGCTGCCTATATGTTAATAAGTGTTATGTCTTCTTGCTGAATTGACCCCTGAATCTTTATACAATGTCCATCTCTGTCATTTGTTATGTCTTTTCATTGGAATTTTGTTTTATCCAATATAATTATAGCTGTTCCTGCTTTTATTTTGGTGCCATTGACTGTAGGATTATTTTCCAACCATTGACTTTAATCCTGTATTTATCTTTTGAAAGAAGGTAGTTTCTTCAATGCAGCAGAAGGTTGGATTATGCTTTTTTAATCCATTTGGCTACTCTGTGTCATTTGATTGTTTAGTTTCAACTATTAACATTTAAGGCGATTGATTATTGATATGCAAGTCTTGCTGTTTTGCAATTTGTCTCCTAGGTGTGGTTACAGATGGTTCTTTGTTCTTCTCTTTCTCTTTTTAGGTGGATAGAGTGTAGTTATGTTTTGATGGTTTCCCTTTTTTGTTTTATTCTTTGCTTTTTGCCTAGAAATGTGTTTTGAGGTTATCCTGGCATGAGTATTCAGCATTCTTTGTTTAGTTCCTATTTTTATTTTAAAGCAGACTAGAGTTGCTTTCATTCTAGCCATCCAAATTTTTATTTTCCTCTCCCCCTTCCCAGTCTTCATATTTTGCTTTTTACTCTTTTTATGTGGGATTTCTTGACAATTTATAGAGTGTCCTTTAGTGTTTTCTGCAGAGTTGATTTTGTGATGATGTATTCCTTTAGCTTTTTCTTATACGAAAAGCTTTCTTTTTATCATTTCTTCTGTTCTAAATGATAATCATACAGGGTATAGTATCCTAGGTTGAAAATTCTTTTCTTTCAGCAATTTGAATAGATCCTGTCATTCCCTTCTGGCTTGTAGAGTTTCACTTGAGAAACCCACTGACAATCCTATGGAGACTCATTTGTGTGTGACTTGTTTTTCTCTAGCTGCTTTTAAGATTATTTCTAGTATTTTTGACATTTTGATGGTAATGTCATTTTGTAGGTCTGTTTGGGTTTCTTTTGTTCTTTTTGAGCTTCCTCAGTCTAGAGGCTTCTTTCATTCGTCAGATTATGGAAATTCTCAGCTATTATTTCTTCCAATACAGTTTCTGCTCCCTTTTCTCTCTCTTCTTCTGAGACCTCTATGATGAGAATATTGTTCTTTTGATGTTATCGTATGGTTCTCAGATGCTATCTTTATTTCTTTTCACTCTTTTTTTCTCTTTGGTGGTTTGTTTGAATGCATTCCTCTGCTCTGTATTCTAGTTCAGTGTTTTTATTCAAGGCTTCATTCATACTACTCTTGTGTCTCTGTATGGAGTTCTTTAGTTCAGTTATAAGGTTCTTCATTTCTTTGACATCCTGCTTCATTTCTCCTCTCTTTAGTTGTTCTCTTTTTCTTCCTACTTTTTTTCTATTTCCATGAGTTGTTTATCACTGTTGCCCCAATTCATCCTCAGGTAGTTTTCATATGTCTGTTACATTCAGATTTTCTCCTGAGGTTTTAATTGCATCCATCATTTCATGTATATTTCCACATGTCTTCATTCTGTTTGCAATTCTGCTTAGTTTTCTTCAGGTTAGGCTTCCCTTCAGTATTGGCATTGTATATGGCATTGAATTGCACTGAATTAGCCTGAATTTGGGTTTGAACACTGAGAATTTTTGAGTATGTGTAATCACCACTGTTTGGATTTGTTGAAGTTCTTAGGTGGACCCTGTGTTGGGGTCTGATAGTTCAGCCTACAGTGTTGAATTTTGTGTGGGGGATGCAGAGCCCACCCTAGTGTCACAGGTTTAAATGGTAATGACCACTTTATCATTGGCCCACAAACAGCAATCAGGCTGCAGTTCTGCCACCACCCACAGGGTGGTGCTAGTGGGTAGTATTGAAAGCTCATCCTATCTAGGAGACAAATGTTCCTTTTTGCCTGGGGGCAAAATATCCAGTGGATGGGTCTTGTGGCTCCTGTGCAATATGGTGGGAAGTGGTTGGGGGGGAATTCCCCTAACTGCCTTCTGGTTATGGCATCTCCCTGTGTAATTTTCCTTTGGAGGCTTCCTTCAGAACACTGGGGCAGTGTTGTTCCGGCCTTGCACCAAGACCTTCTCTCTCGGCTCCCTGCCCCTGTCTTGCCCGTTGTGCTCTCTCCTGCCCTGGGAATAACTGCTGGGAGGTTCAATTCTTTGCGTGGCTCCACATTCTCTGACACTCTCCCCACACTCCCCTGTCCCCCAGCCTGGGAGTCCTGAATCCATGATGCAGCTTGTGGTTGTGATTGCTGCTGCTGTGTCTGCAGTCCCTGGGCCAGCTCTGGAAGAACAAGTGATTTCTAGTTGTTCTGTAAAGAAGAAATGTGACATGTCTTACCAGATCACCATCTTGACTCACCTCATGGTACATTTTACAGTTCTACCAAAACTATATGCAAAGGGTATGTTAATTATTTAAGCAAATTTCAAGTAATGTTAAACCCCTACTCAACTGGCTTATATGACAAAGAAATGTATTATTTCACAAAAAGAGAAGTTCTAAGATAGGGGGCATCTGGTCTAGTTAATTCATTTCTTCAGGTAGCTTTCTACCTTGTCATTCTGTAAAACTCAGTGGATTGATTTTGTTCTTAGAGGCTATGTTTATGTTGCTGGTTGCTGAGTCCTAGCAACACTTCCAGACAAGATAATATCCAAAGACAAACACAGGACTCGTTGCTTCTTTATGTTACCTTTTAAGATCAAGGAAACCTTTCTTAGAACACCACCCTACAGCTAATCTCCTTTTCTGCCTCATGAGTCAAGACAATGTCAAATTCCACATCTGTAACTAATTGCTGGACAGAACAGTACCCCTATGATTGGCTTAATCCAGTAGTTCTGAAACTTCTTAACCTCAGAATATATATCTTAATACTCTTTAAAATTATTAAGGACATCTAAGAGTTTTGTTTATATGGGCAAGAGCTGCCAGTCTTTATAATTTAAAAAAGACTGAAATTTTTTAAAAATACATGATTTCAAAACAAAACAGGAAAGAATACCACCTTCTTATGTGATTCAGTGTAGATGAAAGAAAAACTTTGAGATTTAAAAGCAATTATGTGGGCAACTGATCCCTGTGCCTGCAAGCAAGAGCACCCCATGACCTCAGCCCCAGTGATCTGAGAGCTACAAGAATGAGATAACTGCCTCCAGCACCAGTAAGCAGGGGCACCCCTGGCCTTCATCTCAGTGACTGGGGAGCACCCAAGTGAGCAAGATGACCTTTCCCAACTGTTAACAAACATGAACAGATTCAAGGCCATTGCCAGTATGTCAAGGGAGGGCCCACTGGCCACAACTGCCACAGCCCACAATCAGGTACCTCAGAAGTCAATGAAAGAGAAAGAGTAGTAAAGCCACAGTGAGAAAAACAGGGCAGAGACACAAGCCATGCTAAAATTTAAATAGACAATAAACAAAAACAACAAAACAACCAGAAATGGCCCAGAGAGAAATAAGGAACTCCCCAGGAAAGAAATCTGTAACCGTGAATGGAACAAACTAACATAAAGATCACAGTGATAATTATAAAAAAATGTTGAATCATCAGGTGGAAACACAATCAACTACTCAAAGAAAAATCTGAGAGCTCAGATAGGAAATGATAGATTATAAGGATGGCTTCACCAAGAGATCAAGACTATTAAAATAGTCCAATGAGAACTTTTAAATATAAAAATCACAATAAATGAATGGAAACAAACATGAAAACTCCATAAAAGAACAAAACTCAGAAACTTAAGATGAGAACACAGAATGACCCACATGGAAGAGGAGAGAGAAGCAAGATGAGGGAAAACGAAGAAATCTTGCAAAAAACTTCAGACAATTATAAGTTGAAAGTGAAAGGCTATGAAAAATAAAACAACAGGGATGAAAGGAAATCAAGAACTGCAATACTAATTTCAGACAAGATAATTGTCCACCTAAAAGGGTAACTTGAGACAAAAATGGACACTACATTATGGTCAAGGTGGTGCTCCAACAGGAAGAAATTACTGTCATTAATATTTATGTACCCAATTCCAGACCACCTAAATATATAAAGCAACTACTGACAGACCTAAAGGGAGACGTTGGCCGTAACACGATAGCAGTAGGGATTTCATTACCCTACTTATATCAAGAGGTAGATCACTCGGGCAGAAAGTTAATAAAGAAACAAAGGCCCTAAATAAAGGAACAGATCACCTGGACCTAGCAGACATATACATAGCTATCCGCACCAACAGAAAAGATGTCTACATTCTTCTCAGATACACATGGAACGTTCTCAAGAACAGATCATATCCTGGTATGGAAAACAAGTCTTAGTAAATTTAGCAAGATTGAAATTATAGAATTGTCTTACCACAAGTGTGTGAAACTAGAAATGAACCAGAAAAACAAAACTGGAATAAACAAAGATGTGGGTTTAAGCAACATACTTCTGAGTAATTCTTGGATTAATGAGGAAATTAAAAATTAAATTAAAAATTCTCTAAACAAATGAAAATGAAGAAATGAGCTACCAGAACATGTCAGATGCTACAAAAGCATTTCTACGAGGAAAATTTATAGTGATGCAAGCATACATCAAAAAACAAGTGACATGTTGATGGGAGTGAAATTGGTGCAACCCTTATGGAAAGCCTTTTGAAGATGGAAATCCTATGTGATCTCGTATGGGGAATGGGGTTGGGGGTGGGGTCAGATGTTGGTCTGGTCCAGTGAACAACATTGAAGGACTTGTGGTAGTTTGGTGGCTGGCAGGGTGTGTTGCCATATATTTGAGGAACCTACACATGTGGTTTATATTACTTTGTAAGTCAAAGTTACCTCAATAAGTATTAAATTTTAAAAAGCAAGTGACCTTAGTGATTTGATGGAGGGCATGGTATGTTGAAATATATCTGAGAAATGGGGGGAGAAAAAGTAAGTGACATTTCAAATTAAATATTTAAACATATACCAGATGGAATTAGATGAAGACGTAAAACAAAAATCAGTAAAAGGAAAGAAATATTAAAAATTAGAGCAAAAATAAATGACATCAAAACCAAAATACCATCCAATATATAAATGAAAACAAGTGTATATTCTTTGAAAAAAATAAACAAAATTGATAGACGCTTACCCAGACAAATGATAAAAAGGGAAAGAATTCTAATAACAAGAATAAGAGATAACAAACATCTCAGAAATACAAAGAATCAAAAGTGACTATTATGAGCATGTATATGTCAACAAATTCATCAATCTTGAAGAAATGGACGGATTTCTAGAATCCTACAGCCTTCCAAAACTGAACCATGATGACATAGATAACTTGAACAGACCAATCACAAGCACAAAAATTGTAGTGGTAATCAAAAGTCTACAAAAACAAACAAGCCCAAGCTTCTCTAGTGAATTATACCAAGTACTCAAAGACCAAATTTCCATCCTCAAACTCTTTCAACAGAATTGAAGAGGAGGGAAAGCTCCCAAATACATTCTATAAGGCTAACATAACCTGTATTTCAATATCAAAAAAGGACAGCATCATTACAGACTGATATTACTGATGAATATAAATGCATAAATTCTCAACAATATCTTGACAAACCAAATTCATCAGTACATTTAAAAATATAAATCATGAACAAGTAAACTTTATTTCAGGGATTCAAGAATGGTTCAACACATATAAATCAATCAGAGTAATACACCACCACATATAAATCAATCAGAGTATAATACACCACATCGGCAAAGGGATGAACAAAAATCATGGTCATATCAGTATATACAGGAAAAACATTGAACAAGATTTAATGCCCATTCATAATAGAAACTCTCATCAAAAGGGGAATTGAAAGCATGTATTTCAACATAATAAAAGTCATATACAACAAACCCATAAGTAATATCACAGTTGATGGCAAAAAATCAAAATAAAACCAAACTCTGAAAGACTTTTCCTCAGATGTGAACATGACAAGGATGCCCACTCTCATCACTACTGGAAGTCCTGGTCAGAGCAATAAGGCAATAAAAGGATATTAAAGAAAACCAAATCAGAAAAGAAGCAAAATTATCATTTTTTGAAGATAATATACCTAGAAAACCCAAAAGACTCCACACAAAAATACTATTATAAACAATAAATGAATACAGGAAAGTGACAGGATATAAAATCAGTAGCATTCCTATATGCGAACAATGAAGTAGAGAAAAAGGAATTAATACAAATCCCATTCATAATTGCACCAAAAAAGATAAAATACCTGGGAATAAACTCACCGAGGAGTAGAAAGACCTATACGTTGAAATCTACAAGACATTAACAAAAGAAATAGGAGAAACAAAGAGATGGAAAACTTTTCCATGCTCATGGATTAACAAAAATAACATAATTAAAATGCTCATCTTATCCAAAGCAATAAATGAAATATGTATCAACATTCCGGGGACATTTTTCAAAGAAAGTGAACAACAACAAAAAAAACTGAAGTTTGTATGGAACCACAAAAGTCCTCAGGTAGGCATGCCCTGGTGGAGTAGTGGTTGGGTCAGTCATCTCTGAAGAAATGCAGGTCATGTACCGCTGGGTTCGAGTCCTGGGCTCGAGGGGAAACAACCAGTATGAACAACTAAATAAAAACAAAGTGCTTCTTCCTCTTCTCTCTTCCTGCCTGCCTGCCTACTCACCTTCATTCCTGCCTGCACCTTTTCTGGGAAAAAAAAACAAAAAAACACAACTATTCTAGAAATACAAAAATACACAGACACATACTAGTAACTGACAGATTGATGACATCATATGCTATTGTCACATAATCCTCAGAAAAGTCGACTGTATATTTGTGAAATAGTGAAAGCAAAAGCAAATAATATCATGAAATGAGTTTTTTTGTTTTAATATTTATTGACTATAACTTTGATTTACACAATATTATAAACCCATATGTGCAGGTTCACCATTTGTCAAACATAAGACAACACAACACACCCACTACTAAATTATCGAAAGTCCTCCAGCACTGTCCACTAGATCCCCACCACCACTTGCTCCCACCCCCATCCCCTTCTCCATTGGTAGCCTCAGTTCTAATGTCCAAGAGTTGTTTTTTGTTTAGTCTAGTCTATTTCTTTGCTTTGTTTATATTCCACATATGAATGAGCTTATCTGGTATTTGTCTTTCTTCTTCTGATTTATTTCATTTAGCATAATCCCCTCTAGTTCCACACATATTGTCAAAAATAACAAGGTTTGTGTAGTATTCCACTGTTTATATATATCACATCTTCTTTATCCTTTCATCTGATGATAGATTCTTAGGTTGTTTCTACTTCTTGGCCATTGTAAGCAATGCTACAATAAACATGGAAGTGCATATATCTCTGAAAATTAGTGTTTTTGTGTTTTGAGGGAGGTAAACATCAGAAGTAGAATGACAGGATCATATGTGATTTCCATTCTCAATTTTTTGAGGGGTATTCTTATGCCTTTCCATGAAAGTTGCACCAATTTACAGTCCCACCAACAGTGTAAAAGGATTCCCTTTTCCTGCATCCTCACCGATTTCTGCTGTTTCCAGTCTTTTGTATAATAGCCAGACTCACAGGTGTGAGGTGATATCTCATTGTTCTTTTAGATTTGCATTTCCCTAATGACAAGAAAGGAAGAACATCTTTTAATTGCCCGTTAGTCATCTGTATATCTTCTTTGGAGAAGTATATATTCAATTCTCTCCCGTCCATTTTTTATTGGATTGTTTCTTGTTCTGTAGTTGAGTTTAATGAGTTCCACGTATATATATATATATATATATATAATATATATATATATATATATATTAAGCCCCTTTTGGATATATGATGTGCAAATATCTTCTCCCAGTCAATAGGATGACTTTGTTTTGGTGCAGAAGCTTTTTAGTTTGACGTAGTCCCATTTATTTTTGTTTTCATTTCCCTTGCCACTGGAGTTAATCTCCAAAGACCTCTCTAAGGCTGATGTCATGGAACATATTGTTTGTAGTTTCTTCTAAGTATTTTAAGGTTTTGATCTTACATCCAAGTTGCTAATCTATTTTGAATTAATTTTTGTATATGGCATTAGAGAGCAGTCCGGATTTATTCTTTTGCATTGGCTGTCCAGTATTTCCAGAAAAAGATTTTATTTTCTCTAACATGTGCTCTTGATACCTCTGTTGCAAATTAAGACCATATATGTGTGAGTTTTTTTCTGGTGATTTTTTTCTATTGCATTGATCTGTGTATCTATTTTTATTCCAGTATATAGTTTTGATCACTAATGCTTTGTAGTATAGCTGAAGATCTGAGAGTTTGATACCTTTACAGTTTGTTCTTCTTTCTCATGAACGCTTTGGTTATTTGTTATCTTTTGTGATTCCATATAAATTTGAAATGTTTTTGTTCTTTTTCCTTTAAAAATATCAGTGGAATTTTGATGGGAATTGCATTAAACCTGCATATTGCTTTAGGAAAGATGGCCATTTTTAACAATGTTAATTCTTCCCAATCATGAGCATGGAATATCTTCCTATCTATTTGTATCTTCCTTCATTTTAGAAGCATTTTTAATTTTATTCTTATTTAGTTTTTCACATTAGTTGCTTTTCTCCAGACCCAGGACTTAAACCCAGGTGTCTGGGGCTTGCGCTTCTTCAGAGGTGATTGACCTAACCACTATTCCACCAGAGCGTGCCTCTTCCTCTATTTTTTTAAAACAAAGTCTTATAGTTTTACAGGCCTTTGACCTCTTTTGTTAGGTATATTACATGGTATTTCATTCTTTTTGCTTCAGTTGCAAATGGGAGAATTTTCTTTACTTTATTCTCTTCTATCATATTGTTTGCATATACAATGCAACAGCGGCACATTCTGGTGGAGTGATTGTTAGGTTAATCACCTCCAAGGGAGTAAGCCATGTACCACTGGGTTCCAGTCCTGGGTCCAGGGGAAACAACCAGCATGAACAACTAAATAAAAATAAATGCTTCCTTCTCTCTCTTCCTGTCTGCCTTCCTTCCTACTTGCCTTCATTTCTGCTTGCCCATTTCCTTTTAAAAAAATGTAACATCTTTTTGTATATTAAATGAAAAGAGTTTTCATCTTGCAGTCTTCTGAATCCCCATGGAGTTCCAGACCTTACTTTGAGAACCACTGGTTCAAATCAATCAAGAATTACTTCTTCATTACA